>QQSS02008900.1:0-68167 GCA_003687565.2 Craspedacusta sowerbii | reverse complement strand
TTTTTAATTCATTATAATACCTAAGTAGACCAAAATTTTTATAGAGATCCAATAGTAATTCAAGGACTAACCTTTAGGCGATAAAACGGATATCTATTCCCTTTTCAAAGGCAACATTTAAAACATCGACAGATTTGATCTGAACAAACTTTTCATCCCCAAAAATCAGATGAACTCACATTTGGCCCTCAGGTTCCTGCTTGACTTCTACAATTGCAAGTCCAACTTGCAATATTTAAACTTAACGGAATAGATTATCGTTAGTTAAATTTCTCGGATGAGTTCCTAATAGTACAAACAGCTAATGGAAAAATACAAATTCGTTTTGGATCATTATGTTCTTAGAAGGTTCAACCAGCTCAATTAGTAACCGTCCTGGAGGAAGATTACTACTTTTATCAAACTAATGTATGTTAACGCCAACATCTACTTGAAGAACATCTTCTTCAATAATAAAGATATTGACACAGGCACCACTCCTGCTGCCCGATAACAATTCATCGAATGCCTTATCAGCAATGCCATCGATTTCAATTTGCGCCAAATCTCTTACTTAGATCTCGGAATCAAAGGAAAAAAATAGCCTTCTTACAATATGGCTGATATAATTAGCACTCAACTTTTAATTTTAGCGAACTAGGATTATGCTTCCATTACGACTATTCTATCTGAAGCCAATCAATCTAAATTGCCCCCTGCACTACGGACTATGATGATAAATCAGAATAACTAGCTTCGAAAGTTATCTGAGGCCATGGCCGTTAAACACCTCATAGCCCAGAATTAAAAAGAAGAGAAGATCCATTAATCACTTCAAGAGATAGTTGGCCAAGGTAACAAGATCGAGAAGTACAACCCTCAGTAATTTGCTCTGACTAAAGATAATTTCTTTAAGATGTGCCTTATAATCTTAAGAAAGCGGGCTAACATTCCGATCATCATCATGGGCTAGACTGGAGTCGGAAAGACTGCCCTCGTGAAATACCTATCTGAAAAAGTGTATAGAGATTAATTCAAGGTCATCAATGTCCATTCCGGAGTATACGCCAGAGATCTCGAAAATATTATTTTAGAGGCCAATAGAAGGGCAATCTACCTAAACTCAGCAGAGTACCAGTACTAACGGGTCAAATTGAAGCTTTAGCAGATGTATTTAGACGAGTAGCAAAAACATATTCGTTAGGATTCAATGCATGCCTTTAAGAGCCGTAAGATCCTTTAATAGAATTAGAATTACTTGAAAAGATTCAAGGCAGCCACTTCATCCTAGAAAATAAAGATTCTGAAGGAGCTTGGACTCAATGTGGAGGGCAAGAAGATATGGCTGTTCTTTGATTAGTTTAATACTACCGACGATATTGGCCATATCTCAGATATCCTTATCAATAGGAGATTCTTCGGCCAATAGCTCTCATAGCACTTACAGTTGCTTGCTGTGTGCAATCCTTATAGGTAGTATCAATAGAATAAATCAGTGGGCCTTTTGATGAACAGCAAATTAGTCTATTCTGTGAATGCCCCGAAACCGTCAATGGTAGACTATATGTGGAACTACCAATCTCTAAGTGTTTAGTAGTAGAATAAATACATTAATACAATAATAAAGACCGAGAATAAGTAGCTAAAGGGATTAATATACAAAATCCATTTGTTCCTTAAGAGCAAATTTGATAGGAGCATCGTGAACTTGAGGGATGTGGCTCGCTTTAACATCCTTTTTAATTGGTTCAAAGCCCATCACTTCTCCAACTTAGTTCTCTAAAACTAATTAAAGTAATTCCTGTTGAGCGTACAGATTTGTTACTGCCTAAGGCTGCAGTAAAACGCCAAAAGAAAATAATTCTACGATTTTCTATAAAAATAATTAAATTTTAGACCTGGGTTCGTTAAAAACTTATTCGAATTGGAGATGAAATGCCTTCTGAGATTAGTTTAATTGCCCAAAAATATCTGCTTTAATCAGGCTCTCATGGAAAATTTTTACACTTCGTTTGTGTGTTGTTACAACTACTTCCCTTTACTCATCATTGGAATGCCTGGCAGCTCTAAAACTCTTTCTGTCAAAAATTTAATCAACACGTTCAAAGGGTAGGATGCTACAAAAGAATGTTTAAAGAAATTCCCTAGAATATCTCCAATTTATTATCAAGGCAGCGAATCGAGTACATCATAAAGTGTGTAAATACTAATAAAGGAGGCAATAAGACACAGTTAGTAAGTAAATATGATAACAACCATATTTTTCGATTAGATCGGATTAGCCTAAAATTCACCACACAAACCCTTGAAAGTGATTCATCCCTACTTGTAAGTCGGACTCAATAAATTCTCTTTCTTGGCCATTTCAAATTTCCAGTTGGACAGCTCTAAGATGTCGAGGTTCTTGTGTCTTGGGAGACCTTTACCTGAGTAATAAGATTTAAAATCTTCGACAAAATAGCTGTTTTAGACGGAGGAGAGAGGGCTAAGCCTGAAGTACTAGAACGAATGCGTAAGAATAGCGAAATCTTTCTTCATTTTCATCCAGGAGATGCACAAGAAAGAAAATGACAAATACTTCTTTGGCATGAGAGACTTCTACGAGTTAGTCAAATATGCCTCAAAAAAGCTCAAGATTAATAAACTTTAGAACTAGTAGATATCCAATATCATGTCGAAGGCTGTCTATAAAAATATCAACGGACTTTAAGATAGCTGCCGAAATTTTTGTAGGTTGCTCAATGTCTCAAGGAACAATCCAATTAAAGTGATAGATCTCATTAGTGAGAGCTTAAACTCCACTCAATGTAATGACTCGAGATCATTGCTGCTGATAATGTAAAACCAGCTGGCAATCGAAATGTTCATCAGGAAGCTTAAGTCGATGGTCAATAGAAAAATATAGATCATCACTGGAAGCAGTTTCAAGAATGACAAGGATAGCTTTTAATACAACAATGGAATGATTAAACGCATCATTAAACTTATCTACGACGGTTACATCATCTTCTTTAATGGAATCAGCTCAACAATACAGACAATGCTCTACGATCTCTTCAACAAGTCCTTTACTCTGAAGGCGGGCAAGCGGTATTGCCGAATCGGACTGGGTCAGTTCTATAATCCTAGCTGCTTTGTTCACGAGGACTTCAACGCTGTGTTCTATGTTTTGAAAGCAGACGTGGCAAAGTTGGATGTGCCTTTCCTGAATAGATTCGAGAAATATTCAATAACAACCAAATAGTTCAGCAACAAAAGCCAGAACAGCTGTCTTGGATCATTGATATAGTGGATAGATTAGCTAATAAAAATGGTGGACTCTAAGACCTTGTGTCCTTAGGAGTTGATTTTAAATTGTCGCGATGTGTCTCTGGAATCCTTGGTCTAGAAGTTTATGGCGGTATAGTTCGATGAGAGGGAAATCCTTAAAAAAGCGAAGGCTCAGGTCCTGCAGAACACTACCTAGGATTTCTACGCCCTCTGTCTCAACAAGAAGTAAAAGAGGTTGGGACTCATCTAGTAGATTTAAAATATAGAAATTTCCTCATTCAAAAAAATGTTGTCTGAAGGAATAAAGAGGATCCTAATTTACACCTCCAACAATTAACTTTATGTTGATCCTTCAAAGATACTCAGATAGTTGGATGACCAGGATGAACAGTATCGTTATGCCTAAAGCACCAGGATCGACTTTGACAGCTGTGATAAATAAGAAACCCTTAAGTCAAACTTGTTCCGAATAAAGGACTAGAAGATCATAATAATATCACTGAGCATTTCAAGATCATATAAGAACTTAAAGATTTTAATGTCTAACATTGAATTGCTGAAGGACAAATTCGCAAACAAAATCATTCTAATCCTCGTCTACTTTTAGAGGAATTTCTATTCTTCTTTGAACTCAGGCATCACTATCGATTATCTCAACGGCTTTTAGCAATTCAATTTAATCAACAAAAAATTTGTAGATAAGCACCACAACTTGGATTTGGAATAAATGATTCACACTCAGTTGAGAAAAAATAAATTCATTTTAAGACTATTGAAGCAGGCCCGCAATAAAATTACTATTTAAACAAGTAAGGAGAGTTAAAAACTTATGGAATAATACTTAAATATAGTCTTTGGGAATTCGTTGTTTTTAGAATTCATAAGAAAGTAGTTAAAGGAGCTGGTTAAGCATAAGAAGATTAGCAATCTGATAAACCTGATCGACCAAGACAAGTTGGCATACTCTATTGCCAATAACTATTAGGCAAGCACTAAAATTACTGTCTAAAATATTATCCTCTAGCTCCTGATCCTAATTCTTAATTAGCTCATCAAATCCAAACTAATCTTCAATGTGGATCCCAATCAGGCCAACATTAAATTCCAGGAATATCCATTTAAATTTTATGAAAAGGAATCCTTTCTACCTATATTCTAGCACTTCTTGAAAAGGAACTAGCTTAAGAGGGCAAGAGTAGATGCCCATAAGTTTTATAAAATCAAGCTTTAGAAGAATTTTCTCTTATTTCCGAACTCTGACAAATAGTACAGGATTATATACAGAGAAGATGTCGCCAGTCTCTACAACGAGTGTCAATCACTTCTTCTCAAACCATAAGAACCCAAGCACCATTAAATCTAGATTATAGAGGTCCAGATCAATATAAAAATCAACTAAATTTCTTATATCAACTAGGCCATCGATTAATTCCTACAAAAGAACTAAAACTGCATTAAACTCTACAAATGCTCTGTTATTTTTCATTTCCTTGAGGATTTAAAAATGAGTATGAACCTAGCTAGGACATTATTTATATTCCTTGAGAGTATAACTAACAAAGAATCAAATGCAAAGGCTTGGCTGATAATTTTCATGAGGGTGAGGCCCTTTTTGATGAAATTGTCGAGACTATTATCCCTTATTCCTTATGATCAGTCTTAGAAAATGGTATAAAGACTTTTCAATGATAAGTATGAACTATCATTTAAGCTGTTCATTAGTTTCAATAAGTCCTGCTAGGTGATCGAGGAATAGATCCTCTTGGATGTTTTCAACCTGACTCTCGACTTCTTAAAGATTTAAATAAAAAACAACAACCACACGTCCATTAACAATTATCTGTAAGTCTACAATCAAAACCTAGGCGACAGGAGAAAATACAACGACTAACTTTTGATTCTTCTCAATTTTAAAAACCAATTCGAAATCGTTTAATATCAATATAATCAAATCTATAAGGGCGAAAAATGTTTCTATCTTAACTTCTGCTAAGTCTCATCCTAGATCTACAGGAGAAGGACCGATGATTTTCTTAGGTTCATTCTGAATGAAGTACTCAGGCTTTGGCTATTACGCATCAAAAATAGTAATTCTAAAATATCATAGTAATTGAAGTGGTTGAAAAAATTCATTAAATAAATAGCTTCACGAGGAAACTAACTGTCGATTAGATTGAAGTGCATAATTTAAAACTAGATAAGAAAGACAATTTTTGCAAGCATCGCTGATTACATTGCTGCACCTATCCATGACCATCACGTGATCACAGCTATCTAATAGATAATGAAATAATAAGATCTAAGTGGAAATTGCAGTCAGCTTATGTATAATATCCTTTAGAGAAATTATCCGGTGTAAGTGAGGTAGGCAAGCAATGAGTAAATTGAGTTCATGATAAAAAATTTTGAGGAAAGCAGAGTAATTAAAAAATTGAGTTATGTCCTTGCGCTTCGACATTGCGTTGAAAAATAGATAGATTCAATACTAAGATAAAATTAAAGAGGACACAAACTATAAGAAATTTTGATGAAATAGGGCAAATTGGAAAAATCTTTGAACTTCTACGCTCTTAAATATCTTATCAGGAAAGCGGGTTTCAAGAAACTAAGTTAGTTAAAAAACAGACATCCCTGGATAAAAATCCATTAAAAGGGGATTCAGTAGATGTAATTTATATAGTTGGACTAGAAGTAATAAGATATGGAAAAATTCATATTAAATAAGAATCTCGCCCTAGTCTTGAATTAATAAAATAGGAAATAGGGACTGATTAAGTAAAAGCTAGCTAGATATGTCAGCAACGATGTAAATCACAAAAATTTCTAGTTTTTTTCAATATTGAACGGCTCCAATTGCTATCACCGCGACAAATACTTCATATCCGTGCTGCAACACGCCTTCCAAGCTGATTAAAAGCACCCGTTAAAAAGCACTTTTATCAACAAGGAAAACAAGCTTATAACGAATTTGATCTAGGCCAGAGCAAATGAGTTTTTAATAATGAGTCTGTAGAATTAGCATATAGCTAATCTCCAATAGCTATAAATTACGCGAAGAGTCAATACCAATTATTACGGCTATTACATCTGCTCAAGTTAGTGCGACTATATCTATGATGTTTAGCCCTGCACATGGCCCGCCAGCTAGAGTAACTGCACTTATTGTAATAAGAAAATCGGAGGACTGAAGCATAAGCTGACTAGAATAGCTGAAGGAGCCAAGGCTGTTGATGTAAGTTAGTCGGCCAGCTATAGTTAAGCTATAGATATACGAAAGAAAAAAGGTTAGGATTACTTCAAATTCTTTAGAAGATAGATTTAAAGAATCACTGAAAAAGATTCTATCTTTTTATAAGGCATTAAGTTTAAGCTCACAGGCTTTATAAGAATGAGGCTAGTCCAGAACCTGCCTGATAAGTTCTTAAGACTCGTCATTATGAGTCTCATACTTGCTGCCCATATAAAAAGTGTAAAAGGTATGCCCCTTGCCAAGCTAAATTAAATCTTCGGAGTCAAAAGCAAGGATCAGATGTTCGAATTCATTTATAATTAAGCAGAATAAATTAAAAATGAGTGTAAATCCTCTAATTTCGACTATTTTTTCAACAATTTACTAATCGGTCTGTTTTCTTTCATCCCTGATCCCATCCTCGAGGCTTAGAAACACATAAACCAGTACAGACTTACAGGTCAAGCTGGGTAGTTGAGCCAAAAGAAAGGGTGGCTGCGCAATATGCATTAGAAAAAGTTGCTTGGACTGATAGAGTAGAATTTGCATGATGTAAATAAGCTTTCAGTGTCAAAATCGAGATTGGATAAATTGTTAAAGCAAATATAGAGACCGCAACTGAATTATTTTGGAGTTTTCAAGCTGCACTAGTCTTTAGATATCAATTACATGTTCTAGAGAGCCATTCAACAAAGTTAGGCTCGATATCCTCTCCTACTCAAGATGTAACTCCTCCTCAAACAAATGTAGTAGTTGAACGCCTTTTGGTAGGTCTATAAATTCTCCAAAAGGATATGCGACTTCTTTAATTATAGCAAAACCAGGGAAGAGGCCTAAGAAAAACTTTAATCCTTAATTAAATAAAAAAATCTAAACATCACAGAGCAAAGCATCAAATCCTTCATTGCCAACTATGAAAAAGCTGTCGAGAAATCAGGCCTAAAAAGAGACGGCTGCAGAGTTTTAGGGACTTTAAGTAATAAAGTGACTGTGGATAATAAGATATCTGACTTCCTACCTGACAGCCTGCTAGGATTAAAAAACCCAACAGGGAAGTTGATATTAGGCCTGTTTGAGGAAATGGCCAGCAAGAATAATTTCATATTGAGTGAGATCTATAAATTCGATAGAAAAAGGTCTTAGGAACACTATAAGAGGCTATAGAACCTCATGGAAAAGGACATTGCTATCATCACAAGATAACAGTACAAGCAGATCATTCTTGATAATTGCATCCCCTCCCTTTAATATTAGCACCAAGGACTCGTTTTTGATCTTTAGACCATCGAACAACAAATCATACACGTTTTCAGGGCTAAGTGTCTGGCTGATACAAACATCGACAACTACTAAACTGTAAAATACAGCGGATAAAGTTTCACTCTCAAAGGGAATTACAGCACATTAATATCCGATATTCGGAGAGGCTACTCTGAGCCGATTGAGCAATACATCCTGGTGTAGCGGTTTATCTAGCAGCTTAGAGGGAAGTCGCTGAACTTTTACATCGATATCAAGAAAGTCCTTGGAAAGCTCTAACAACTAATGATCCTAATCAAAAATCTAAAACCTTTCGCTTATTTTTCCATCTAGAAAACTATCGCCGATCTTTCATAAGAATAGGCCTTCAAGACTCTGCTTGCATATCAGATCAAATAAATAAAGTTGGGATCCATCACCTTGCTCTACGAGGCCATCTAGGCAACCGTCTACCCCCACGCCTGGAGGATCCTGCCTTCTGAGTTCGAATTGCCCATAGAGTAGGAGTAAAAGGAATGTGTGGTATAATTATAAAATTCAATAAAAGAAAGGAGAGCTGGATTTCCCACCTCCACCTAAATTCTAAATGCTCTTTCACGACTCACACTCCGAATTCTAAATCTTAACGGAATCATTATTTAGAATGCCAACAATAAAAAATAGAGGTAGTAGATTCAGCTTGCTGACTTCCTGGCGATGGAGAGCCTTTGGGACGCAGGGGTAGACTAACAAAAACGAGACTTGAGATAGTTGATCCCCACGTTCAACGTGAAGGTTAATCAGATAAAGACGCTATATAATCGGCTGGTGTAGGCACTGAAATGAATCGCAGACTTCTTTATTAAATTGCATATTCGACACCACAATTAAACTTAAAGAGATTATATGTTGAGACTCGCTTTTAGATTACTAACGAAACGACCTCGCCGACTTTTCTCCCTCGAGAACTACCACTAAGACATACTCAATAAATACAACCAGGAACTCAAAACTTCTCCCACCCAAATCAGAATCAAGGAGTGCTTCTTTTGTCCCAAGCCTCACCACGGCAAATTAGACAATCTCTACACCTTGAATGTATCCAAATAAACTGGCCTCTTCTACTGCTTTAGGTGCAATTCCAAAGGCAACTTCAGCCAGCTTATCAGCAGACTCGATCCCCAAAGACCCAGTCCCCACGACTAGTCACTCGAGTTCAAACCTACCAATGTCAGGGCTGACGAAGCTTAGCACTTCTCCAGGGTAAAGTCACTCTGGGCAGAGGAAGGTAAGGAAGTCCTGAACTATCTAATCAATGAACGGAAGCTTAAGGCAGAGACTCTTCAAAAATTCAAAGTAGGAGCCTGCTAAACGAAATTTCTTAATGAGTTCGGTGAATATTAATCAGTAAAGTGTGTTGTGTTTCCTACTTATAGGCCCAACAGTGAAGGATAGAAAAAGAGATTCCTCAAAAACTTCAACGATTACTTGGAAATCAATAAAGATCCCACTGCCTAATAAAACTTCAAAAAGACCATGGTTAATACGGCCGAATACTCTATTGCTAAGGTAAAAATAAGAGGTGCTGGCAAATAACTTAAATCATTCATGAAGCAATAGCCAGCTGGCGCTTTGACTGGATTTTTCGGCTTCAACACCATCAGATAATCAGATAAGGCTATTTGCATAACAGAAGGGGAATATGATGCAATGGCAGTTTATCAGTCTACTGGGATACCATCAATCTCATTACCAACTGGAGCAGGCAGTTTTCCAGGGCACTCGATCGCGTGGCTGAAAAGGTTTGAGACGATATACCTGTGGATGGACAACGACTAAGTCGGGATACTGAACAGAGCAAAGATCGCAGTAAAGATAGGAGTGGAGCGTACAAGAATAGTATAGATGTAGTAATTATAAGGTAAGGACGCGAACGATCTCATAAAAGCCAGCAAGGAGCACAGGGTGCTTTAACTTATCTAGCAATCAAAGACCATTCCTTCAAAGAACATTATCAATTTTTAGAACCTCAAGGAAAAGACCAAACACAAAATTTTTAACTATCAGAAGCATATCGGCGTTGAAAGCACAACCCTCAAATTCTTCAATAGGAAGATCAAGGGATTGCGGCAGGGCGAACTGACTATTTTGAGCGGCGGAACAGGGAGCGGGAAGACTACTCTGCTGAGCCAGTTAAGTCTAGATTTTTGCAAACAAGGGGTGAGGACTCTATGGGGTTCCTTTTAAATAAGCAATTAAAATTTATTGATAACTATGTTAAAGCAATTCAGCGGAGTGAACCTTGTTAAATAAAAATAAAAATTTAATCACTTTTCTGACAAGTTCCAGACACTCCCCCTCTTCTTCCTCAATTTCTACGGCTCCACGCCTGCCAGTTAAGTCATCTAGACCATTACCTACGCAGTCTAGAAACACAAGATTTAGCATGTAATCATCGACACTCTCCAGTTCATGCTCTCCAACCAAGCCTAGGGCTTTAAGAAATTCGACCTGCAAGACCAGACTGTCGCACTGCTGAGGTAATTGGCGTCACGAGCAAAAATTCACATTTCTATCGTGATTCATCCTCGTAAATTTGACGAAAAGGAGGACTTAGGGATCCATACGATATTCGGGACGGCGAAAAGCACGCAGTAGGCGGACAATGTGTGGCTGATCCAGCAGAGGGAGGGATTCAAGGTGTTTTAGATAAAGAAGAACAGGTTCGACGGGTAGGTGGGCAGAGTGGCCCTGGGATTTAATAAATAATCAAAAACTTTCTTCTAACTTACGAAAAAGTAATTTGAGTGTATTGTTCGGAAGTAGAAAAGCATCTAGCAGATCATTTAAGACCGCGAAAGTGGCTAAGTCGAGGCCGATCTCGACATGGACTCCATCATCGGCAACGACTAGCCTTCCGAAAATATGATGGCAAGGTCCTCCCTGCGTCTCGCCGAAAGCATCAAGCGAGCCAAAATCATCAAGGAAGTTAAAAAATAAAAATAGTGAATTTCATATTCTAAACTCCTACAAAACCTTTGTACGGAAGATAAGCTACTTGGCGGAGCGAGAGGGCTTGACCTTGCGCCTGAGTTGCTATTTGTTCCGAATGACGGGAAGGAAAGATGCCCTCTTGATTTGGATGATAGGCAGCTTGAGTTCGTGAATCGACTCGTAATCTAGTGCACGTTTCGTAAGGTATTTTAGTTGATAAACAGATTGAAATATGCTCATTTATTTATGCATTAAAAGAATCGTTACAATAATTTTCAATCAAAAGAATCTCAGTCCCTGGCTGTCCCACACCAAGCAGCAGCATTCCCAAGGCTATCTGTACTCCTGGCTCTCGACAGGCGGCTGCATCCTCGAGATCTAAAGGAAAACTTGCTCGAGGGAGCTCTGTCTTAGAGTGAAGTCGAGGATGATTCCTGGGAGCAATAATTCCTGCCTGAGCAGCCGGTAAATCTTGGCGAAATCCTCGTCCAATATTTTAGCTGTAATAATTTTTTCTTCGTTCGTTTCAGACTCAAGTTTGAATTTTTAACTTAAAAGCTAATGCACCTTCATCCGATTCCGCCCGTTATCATTGTCTTTCAAAAAAATTTTTACCCAGAACCCTCTCGCATATCGCTATTTCAGTTCGTTTGGAGTCCCGATGCACTGGACCTCCCCTCGAGCCATTATAACTATTCTCGAGCACAGGCTCTCCGCTTCGGTCATTGAATGGGTGGTAAGCACTATAGAGCTCTAACTAGTTCTGACGCAATTGGTAAGAGTCTTCCAAAGGTACTTTTTAGAGATGGGGTCGACTCCTGTGCTGGGCTAATCAAGAAATTTAAGATGGCTGCCGATTAAGGCTATTGCAACACAAAGTTTTCTCTTGTTTCCTCCACTCAATTAGCGAGCCCTTATGTGCATATAATCCCTTAGGTGCAGAGATTACCCGAAATATTGTATTATCTTATCCAAAGAGGTCTGAGAGATGCCCTTGATCCCTCCGTACAACACCAGGTTCTAGACCACTGTCAAGTTATCGATAATGATATCGAACTGGGGACACAAACCCACCTCTATGAAGATACTGTCTCCTGAGCTAACCAGCTTGTTTCTCTAAAGACGAACCTCTCCTTTAGTGCAACTGAGATTGGCCGATAGAATGTTGAAGGTCGTGGATTTGCCTGCCCCGTTGGGTCCGAGCAGTCCTAGAATCTACTTCTTCTAGACTACAAAACTATTTCTTTTGACAGCAACGAACCCGTTAAAGTACTTTTTGCTGACTTAGTCGACGACGATCGGCGCTTTAGAGGACTTGGCTCGCAGGGATTATTTCTGAACATCTTCTCCCATCATGAAATCGACCTCATTACTTTAGAGGGCCATCCGATCTAGCAGTCTGGCCTTTCGTGATTAGATAAGCGAGATGGCCAAAACATAGGAAATAATCTGAGCTGCGAAGATTATGAAGGAATATCCAAAATATTACTTGTTTTTTATGTCGTTGAAGGCATTGTAGAAAGCAAAGTAAGGACTGTAAATCATAGAGAGCACAGTAGCTGCAGTGGAATTGATATACTGGTCGAGGATGATGGGCAGGCCATAGAATAGGACCAGGTTGAGCGAGTTGAGCCAGGAGTACATAGTCTTAGATTAGCTGAAAATGAAACTCTGCAGGTAGCTGAGAAGAATGGAACTGCAAATGAACGTTAGGTACAAGGCTTGCCATTCTTAGAGGTACTCCTTCATATACTTTACTTTGAAAATAACAACGATTAGCAAAAGAACTAAGTTTGCAATCAATGACATCATGAAGTCTACAAGCCAATTGCTCAACCAATAGCTGCTTGTCTTCATGCCCATTACATTAAACCCGTACCTTATCTGCTTTTATCGTTACACGATTGACTCTCTGGCATACGAGACTGAAGTCAAGGTGCTCCCAATAGTGATGAAAACAGTAAGCAAGGAGCGCATCGAGGGATAGTTAGCCGGATCGTCTTTGAAGGCCGCATGGTTGATGATCAGTCCGACCAAGACGTATATCATGCCACTGAAGTAACCCAAGCAGACCGAAATCTATCTGAAGATTCCTTTAATCTTTTTGGTGATGAGCGAAATCGTTTGACTGTACAAACTAAGCACTCCGGCCAATACCAGTTCCTCAGGGAAGTCCAGCTACCTCCCCACGTTCATCTGCAAGTCCTCAAAGCTTTACTGGTCCTATATACCGATCTTGATAAAGGCATCCTCCAGAGTCGAACACTTTATGTTTACCTTGATATCCAGCTAGCTGCAGAGTGCTTCATAAATATCAGCCAAAAACTCCTCCTGGCTTTGCGGAATTACAAATTTTATAACATTACTGGCGCACTATTTATTAAGCCTTGCCTAAGGACAAACTCGCCTCATGGTAGCACAGGCTTTGTCCAATATTTTGATTGCCTCCTAACTTGAATCCAGACACATTTCTACGAAGTACCCGATACCAAACTTCTTCCTGACAAATTAAGGGCTCCCCTCGGTTAGCAATTTCCCTTTGGCCATAATTGCGATGTTGTCAGCTAATTCCTCGCATTCCTCTATGTGATGGGTGGTTAGAACGATGGCTTTTGACTTCTTGATTCGTGATAGAATCTCTATGATGGACCTTCTTGACTATGGATCCATTCCTGAGGTAGGCTAATCGAGAAAGAGAAGGTCGGAGCCGCCTGCTAAAGCGCAGGCCAGACTGAGTTTTCGCTTGTTGCCTCCACTGAGATTTTTGACCTGCTTGAGCTAATGCTCCTAAAGGCCGCATTCGTGAATTAAGTTCTGAAGTTACTGCTAGAGATTGAGGCCGAAGAGCCCTTTGATCTATGCATAGAACGAGAGATGTTCTCTGGCAGTTAGCTGGTCATAAAGCACATCAGTTTGAAAGCAGATCCCGAGGTGCTGTCTTATTTCGTCCAGGCTCTAGTCGTAATCCAGTTCTCTGAACGTCAGTCTTCCAGAGGTCTTGGGCACGAGCCCGGTGAGTGCGTTGATGGTGGTCGACTTACCGGCTCCGTTGTGACCAAGTAGACACATGAGTTCCCTGTCCCGGATGGTTAGACTGAGATTCCTGACGGCTTAAAAACTACCATACTTCTTGCAAAAATTAGTTACCTTCAATAGCTCCTAATTATTGGAATGAGTGTGTTAAGCTATAACATTATCCTCCTAATATTACAGCAGACTCTGGTGCTCTTCTACCAGAGTAGGATGTGCTGTCATGAAGAAAAGCGGATGCTTTTGCGTCCCGTACTCGTTCGGAAGTATCGCGTCCAAATATGCATACAGCACGAGGTATACCGCGATCTGAATCCCCAGAATTAGCTATCCCTATGTCTGGGTCATGGCAGGTTTGATTCCGAAGGCCTGCACAGAGATGAGCTGGTAGCAGCTCATAGGAAACACTGACACCAGGTAGTTAAGGGCCTTGCTTTAGCGAAAACTCTGGCTGAAAACTAGCCAGAACAGGTTTGAAATGACAATCTCTATAAAGATTGAGAACTTCCCCGCTGTCCCTACCTTACTGAAAAAAACTGACAGAAACAGTGAAAATGAGTATGACGCGCAGAAAAGCAGCACGAAAGGCACCATGTAGCTCTAACCGTTTAAGTCCCAGACCTTCAAAATTTTACAGGCTCCGAAAAAGGCCAGCATGTTGTACGTTCCGACTATGAGCATGAATAAGAACCAGGCTGTATTGTAGGCGCTTGCTGAGACTCCCATTATTTTCTGAATTTCCTTTTGTTTGGTTTCCTTTTCATCTACTATCGAAACTATCACGAACCGAGAAAAATTGACTACGACCATGGAGCGATAAAAGAGTCCAATTTAGTTGTTGTTGCCTTGGCTGATGCCGAGGAGCAAGAGGGCTATGAAGGCGCAGAAGAGGAGTTCGTAGAGAGGGGAACGCTTCCTGAGGTGAATTCTGAAACACTTGCGGAGGAGGACGGAGACTTGCTAGAGAATACTGACCATTTAATCCTATTAAAATATGAAAAGATCGTCATCTATTGAAGATATCTCGATACTTGCTGGCCTATTTAAATCCACGGGCAACGATATTTGCTTGTTTATCAAAACACACTAATGAAAAAATGGCCTACTCAGCCTCAACAAACTCACTCGCTCACCCCTCGGGGCCCATCCTTAGACTATTGAACAGGTCAGCCAAGAGAGGCTCGGACTGTCCAACAACTTCAGGATCATTCCATGACATTGTTCCTGCGGCGAATCTAGTTTTTCCGCAGAGCGAGCTTCAAGTATAGTAAAACTAAGTGAAATTCCGTATCCAGGACTTTGCAGTGAGTTCCTACACTCTTTACAACATCTAAATGTTGCTGAGGATCAACAAGTTAAAACTTACGATCGCCTGGAATTTCCAGACTAGGTACAGTATGCTCCTCAGACTCAAAGAATCCTTCAAAGACCAACAACTTTAAATCAAAACTCCTTTTCCCAATAAAAGATGGTGGGGTAACGATGATCCTTAAGTTATAAAGGAGCGGATGGCTGGCCTGTAGATTTGGCTCAACGAGGCTTACAAGCACAAGGGCAAGAGCAAGAGCCTGGATAGGATGGTGGAACAGATTGCTAACGGTAAGTGGCACATTAAGCCAGAACTGGTGCTGGCTCGATGATTAAATCAATGGAAATTAAGAATTATATCCGGATGCTTTCATGCATAATCAATAATCCATATGAGGAATATTACAGGATACTATGTACAATTTGGCACGCAGTTCCCTATGGAATTCACCATGGCTGACTACCAAGTAGTTGTAAATGGCCATTTTAGGGCACAGGGCACTGATGCTGCCGGCAAATTCACCATCGAGGGCAGGTTTATAAATGCGGCCTCCCTCAAATTCATAAAGAATTATTAGACTCACAAGATCTTTTACTCGGGAGTAGTGAACCCAGGCTCAGGGGAGGTGAGAGGATTCTGGGGCTTTGAGTAAGATCAGCGGGAGGATGAATTTTGCATAAGGTTATGAAATAGAATTTAAGCTATTTAATTAGAAAAAATGTGGGATAATAGATTAGTTTTTGCTAATTAGATAGCTGATAAGGGTACTCGGCAGGCAAGGGCTAGTCGGCAGGCCATGCTCAGTTAAGCCGAGAGCGATCATGATATTTAATGCAACTTAGGCAATTAATGTATTACTGAGAAGAGATATTTCATTATATGATTGATCCAATAAAGGTAGCCTAGGAATTGATAATAAAGTATTAAATTTCTAGCTAGGGTTATTACAATAAGAGACTGCAGACTCCTTGCGTCCCGTCTGAAGAATCAGGGGTGACAATCGGAATAGGGTTCGACTTGGGACAGTGCAGAAAAGGGTAGGTGGTAACCTATTGGGGCTAGTAATTATAAGGGGGTTAATTGATATTATTGTAAGGGGCAGTGGGGTTAAAAGGGGAAAAGGCCAAGTGCTATCTGGATGAGCTTAAGTCAATCAAGATACCTCTAGATGCTGCCAAAAGAGTATTTTCTAAACTAATAAGGACAAAATATGTCCCCATGACTTAGAAACACTTCAATTGCAAAGCCAACTATCCTTACACCTTCGCTGCACTACTCTCCTGCGTCTACAACAGAGGCAACTCAATACTCGGCCCTAGGTTTCTTTAACTCAAACAAATTAGTCAAGCCATTAATTCACAAGTCAAAATATCCACCTCGATCCCTGAGTTCGTAGCACTCAAATTGATTGAGTCAAAACGGTTGTGGGAAGGTAAAAATCAGGGTGGACTTCTCAAGCGGAGAGACGAATAGGCCAACCTATGTCTAAAGGATCTGGCATAAGTACTGATTTGGATCTGAAATAAAAGATGAATGGATAAAACTAAGATGCTGGAAAAGGGAAGTAGCTGGAGTCAGGCGGCGGGTGCATGGGACTGTAAATAAATTACAAGCCTTTTGTAATATAGCTTTTATATATTAATATGTCAGAAATAGACTCTGTTCAGCTCGCCATGGATATTATAGTTGCCTAGTAAATTACTAGCTAGGACGTCTACCAGAAAAAGTTGCAGCATCCCACCATCCCCCTCGCATCCAAAACCAGCTCAGGTCTCACCATCGGAATAGGCTACGACCTTGGCCATGTGAGTTTGTAAGAGTTCAAGAAGGACTGGGCTGGAAAGCTCAGCAAGTAGGTAGTTGAGAAGCTGAGCCAGTTTGTAGGCAAGAAAGGAGAGTAAGCCAAAAGGCAGCTAGACAATAATCCGGTGATAAAGTAAATAAAAGTGCCTCTGTAGGCTGCTAAACAAGTATTTAGGAACAAGATCGAGAATAAGTACGTGGTAGACACAAACAGGATTTTCGACTGCAAGTAAAAAAACCCGCACGTCTATGCGGCATTGCTCTCTTGCGTTTATAACCGTGGGGCCTCGATCAATGATAAGTAGAACTCCAATAGAAAGTAGATGAGGTAAATAAGCTAAGCAATTTCAGGCAAGTTGAAAATCGATGTTCCCTTGCCGGTCTTCGTAAGCAAAAAGTTAATCGAGATGAAGAGGATCTGGGCAGACAAAGGCATGAAGGGACTTCTCAAGCGCAGAGAAAGGTAGGCCGAGTTGTGTCTCAAAGACTTGAAAACAAACTACGAGGATAAGCCTTTGGCCAAGATGAAGCTCTTCATTAACTAGTAACACAACAAGGCCTACGACAATCTCATCGATTTGTTCAATAAGATCGTCAAGAAAGATCAATCCCTAAACCACCTGAAAGACACCAACCTTCTTATAAAATCCAATTTCGACCCCAGCCAATTATACAGCTTCCCCGTCAACAACTAATCTCCCTACAACTCCATTATATTTGAAAAAATAATCAAAGACCAGTCTAACAAGAATCTTGCCGGTGTCAGTTTCAACCCCTTCATGCCTTAACAAAAGTTCAACGGCCTATTCATGGGACTCAAGTAAGTCTTAATGAAGCAGACCACCTCAGCTGGCTTCAGGATGAGCCACCTGTTCACTCCACTTCGGCTTATGAGAAAGTACAACAACTACAATCTTAGTATGGCTGTTTCCTTGGACCCTCTGATTGCTGACAAACCGGACGGACCTCTGTACAAAAGCGTGTACTATCCCCCGTAACTGGGCGGGACTATCTTTGGCCAAAAGATGATTGAGGCAGACTATTTAATGAAACAGCTTAGCTTGGGGGTCGACTAGAATTAGGAGCCTTTCGATTATCCAAATTAGCTAGTTGCAGTTGGCTTTGGCGTCGACGATGAACTCGGCGATGGAGT
Source organism: Craspedacusta sowerbii (assembly GCA_003687565.2). Classification (NCBI taxonomy): domain Eukaryota; kingdom Metazoa; phylum Cnidaria; class Hydrozoa; order Limnomedusae; family Olindiidae; genus Craspedacusta; species Craspedacusta sowerbii. The sequence continues at coordinate 50,161 of QQSS02008900.1, read as the reverse complement.
TAAATTAGAGAGGAACAGACTGTGGATAGTGGTAAAGGACTTCCAGCTGAATGTTGTCGGTGGGCATTCCGAGCTGATTTCGATAAAGATGGGGCTGGAGGCCAAGCGGCAGGAGATCGGAGCAGACGGCTGCCTCAAGGACTCTTAAGAAGAGCTGTCGCAGAGGACAAAGAAATTCATAAAACTCTTCACGGACCACTACAACCTACTGGAATAGGCGTTCCCCATCTACAGAGAAATTAGAGAGATGGCTATGGCCTCCATCATGGCCTCACTTATTATTAAAGCAGGAATTCCTTTGGACTTGGAGTTTATAGGGCAGCTCGAAAAGGCCATTCCCAACAACGAAAATCAGAACAAGCGAAGGCTCGAAAATAAGATTATTAAGGAGGTCGGCCTCATTACTTACACCACCAGACTCATGGGAGGCTGCTCCTTGGCCCCGCCTGACCTCGATAAGCACATAGAGGAGGCAACTGTGAAATAGCTGTAGCTTCCTTAGTTAGAGCAGCTGAAGAAGTACAGGCTAAAGAGAGGAGGACTCAGCTAGGCGGCCACTGATGCTGACGAGTTGTCTCTCCAGGAATAAATATTCCTAAACTAGTTCAACTACCAGCCTTTCCCATATCTACTCAAGCAGAAGTGCTAGGAATGCACGTAATAAATATTGCTCGAACAGGCTGTGCTTTAAACGAAAAAGTGTCTGGCCCATTCCGGAAAGCAATGCTCAGGATGTTCAAAGGTGATAAAGAACGGCCAGCCTTATTACAGCCACCCCAAACCCTTCCACTCAGATTGCTTCAATTGCAGAAGCTGTAAGTGCAGGATAAAGGACAGTTACGTGAGCAAAGAGAGCTAGTTCTATCATCCAGAGTGTGTCCCAAAGAGGGTCATAGGTATGTGCAGCTATTGCAATTTAGACATCATTTAAGGAACTCCATATTATACGCTGTCATTAGGCAATTAATTACTCCACCAGGACTGCAAAACCCTTTTCGAGGGAACCTGCACTTTCTGCGGAAAAGGCTTTGACGGGCCCTACATTAATCTCGGGGAGCACGGGAAGTATCATCAGCTTTGCATAATTTGTTCAAAGTGCAGCCGACCTATAACAGAAGGAGTAGGATTATTAAACAATCAATTCGTTCACAATGGGCCCTGCCCGACATGACCCTTATTAATCCAAAAAAGTTTAGACATTTTCGCATTGTATTATTGCATTCGGAGCTTGGTGAGCTACAGCATATCCAAGTAGCTTTAGTCTTGCAGCGACATCAGGCTTAGCAGCACTTGCGCCATCCAAGCTAGGCAAGCAGCCAAATCTTAGTTATCGACATATTATTTAAGCTTTGAATGCTGTTAAAGAGGCCAGCGCTTTTGGATGTATTTGTTGACGACTCGCCTCCTTGTTTAGAGAGTGACCTCTGGATCGATTCTGAAGCCATTCTGATATTGTGGACCGTATTTTTGTCGACATTCTATAAAAAAGTATTACCACTAGAAAAACCATGAATTCATACGAGCAAACTAGAAATCGATTAGAGCATCCTGCTCGTGACCCAGTATGATGTTGTAGACAACTAAGTCATTGTGGCACATGCACTTCTCCCACTACCCACTCTTCGCTGCTAAAATCTATCTGTTACATGCAAGTTCCTACAAAATTCTAAGTCCCTATGATCTTTGACTTTAATTTAATCGGAATTATTTGAAATTGGCAAAAAAGGGTTCAGGGTCATGCAAAAAGACAGAGGTGAAGTCTGTTTCTGAAGTAACTGGAGTCAGCTCATGAAATTTGCTAACCAAATTTGTCAGTTTTTAGATTCCCTCTTCCTCCAAAAGCTTTTGCTATGTGATTTAAGGACCTTAGATAAAATTGTCTATTCGAAATTTGTGATTCGCGTAATAAACTGCAGGACCTAAGCCGGCCTCACCCGCTTTGGCTGAGACAAGATTTTAGAGTTTCCTATTTTTGAAAAAGCTAAGGTGCTAGCCGTAGATCTTTAACACGTATTTGCTGCTCTAGATGCAGACTAGGAAGGTAAGGTTGGAGAGCCCAGCCTAAAACCTCGACAGTTAGACTTTAGAAGGCTAAACTTTGAAGAATTCACTAACAATTGCCTTAGCTTCAAGTAAACTGTCCATAGAATATCTATAAAATCAAATATGGCTGACGCTCCTAATAACCTACCGAGCCATGCAGGGCAAAATCCAGCTGAAGATGAATGAGCCGATGAAGCCAAAGATGATAATAATCATCTTAAAAGCCTTAACGAACATCCAATGGATGCTGCTCATGTTCGAAATTGCCCGATTACTCTATTAATATTTGTCCAAAACACCTCCATTCTCGCAGAAGACTTTGTAGAATAGAACAGAGGGCAGCACCACCAGCCACACGATTATCAGACTCACCACCACCAGCAGCAATATCAAAATGCTTAAAGGCGCGATTAATAAGAAAATTAAAATTTTTTTCAGTAGACTCGCCTAGTTTTAGTCGTATTGACTTCCAGGGCAGCCGAAGGGGTTTAGCCAGGAGTAGTGAAAGGCGCCCAAGTACTTAGAGAGACAGAGCCAGCAAAACTCGTACTAGCACCTGGAGCATTTCATGTGGTTGCAACCGTCTTGTTTGAAACACTTGGAGGAGCAGTTGGGGCACCGCTTTGTGTTGTAATTAACTTAATCCTCAATCTGTAGATTTTTGCAATTTCCCTAATGGAAGAGTTCTCTGCATTTTTTGCAAATTCTGGTGTGACAGAGAGGACAGACGGCCTCTTCGGAGTACCAGCGGAGGGGGATAGGCGTCTAGCAGCCGGGTTTGATGCACCAAATCGAATTCCCGTCGATGTCAATAGAGTTATTTCTTTTAAATTTGAGGTATTTCTAGTAGACATCTTGTGGACAATATTTCTTGATATCTTCATCGGAGAAAGTGCTTCTGGTGCACTTGAAGCAGGTGATGTTGACTTTGCCGCGCTGGATGAGTACGGAGAGATAATCCTGGAGACAGACGGAGCAGCACTGGTGTCCGCAGGGGACAGTTTCGGAGTTGAGGTTGAGGTAGCAGATGGTGCAGACGTCTGACTTGTAGTTCTCGCTATCAACTTCGAAATCGGATATGAGCCGATCCATCTCATCCCTCTAGACAGAATTATCAATTGACATAATTAAATAGCCATTTTAAATCAGCCCATGAACAAGGATTTCCTCCTCCTAGCCAAGGTCCTCGACGACCTCAACTGTCCACTCTGCTTCTGTCTCTTCAAAGAGCCTCACATCCTCCTCTGTGGCCATACCTTCTGTCTCTCCTGTATCTCCAAAATTGTCGATTGCCCTGAGTGCAGGAAGCCTTTCAAGAAGAAGCAGATCAAAAAGCACTTGCAAATTTAGGCTATAATTGGTTAGCTGGAGGTGCTCTGCTTTACGAGGAGCTGCCCTTGGCGAGTATTGTTTTAAGCAGGGGAAAATAAAATAGCTTGCCGAACACTAAAAGACCTGCATAATGAAGAATATTTTCATGGAGAAGGAGGAAGTTGAGGACGGTAGCAGAAGTAATATTCACAAATAAATGGTTCCGAAAGGAAATCTACTGGAAAGAATTTTGTCGAGAAACTTCGACGCGTCCCTCCTAAACGCGATGGCTCCCGGCTAGCATTCATAAGATTAACTCTATTTTTTGGATAAATAATGAATAGCAACTAATAATAAAACATCCGCATCGTCTCCGACCAGCAGGTCAAGAAAAAGATCGAAGAACTCAACCGCCCTGAGAATTTCGAGCGACTGACTCTACGAGCGTTCAGAGGGATAGACTAGCGATAGTATTGTGATGACAAGAAAAGGGTTCATCGATCCGCAAGATCTACTGAAGCTGCTAAAGGAGAAAGGACACTCCTAGATAACTGAGGAGCAGATCAACAACTTTATGAACTGGCGGGGCCTCAAGAACAGGATGAGTCTCTAGAGCTTCAGGAGGCTCTTTCGAGAGCAATGATATAAATCATTATACATCATTATACATCCTCGATGTCCGGATGCTCTTGCAGTACTACCCACGGCAGAAGGCTCTCCAAAAACTGTCTCACTAGTCCAGACTCACGGTCTAGCACTCGCAGTCCTGCCGGAAGTGGCGCCCTCTCTTCCATTTGGTTCTGTTGCAAATTATTCATCTAAAGTCTTTCTGACTTGTCGCTATACATCCCCTTATTGAGATGCAAATAGTTTTTCGGACGGTAGGGAAGCCTTAGCTTTAGGAGGTTCGAGTTGGTTTAGATGAGGGCTGTAAGATTTTCCTGGACGAGCTCGAGATGGTTGAGTAGGAAACCTGCGGCAGCTTTGAGCCATAGGATGACTTGGGGTGATTTCCATAGTCCCTTGGTCCTCTAAGCGTAGATTTCGAAGATCTTGACCATAGCTGCCTCGTCCTATTTGCTTTAGATGTTGAGGAAACAATGGTTAGGGACTGTGAACTCAGCGAAGAACTAGTGCGAGACTATCTATTAGAAAGACTTAACTTGCCAGCCCTAAAGCTTCGAGTGGCTGATGCTCTTCTTTAGTAGATCGTTACTGACGAGGATGGGCTTCAGCAGTCCCGGATAGAGAGCTAGAGCTCTAAGTATTGCAGGCTTCACCTGAACTTTAGGATTGCTCAGCTCAAACGCCTACACGAGGTCTTACTTGGAGAAGATTATGAATCTGGTGACATCTACTTAACGAATTAGCGATTGCGAGTCTTCTTCGTCGAGCTTTAGGAACTAGACCAGGGCCGTAGAAAAGGAGAAGTTAGGGGCGCATCTCAGACTCGACTCGCTCTTCAGAGGGTTGAAATTTTCGATGAATTAGTTATAGTAATTAAAGTCTCGGGCACTGATCATGCTGTAGTCGAGGCACAGCAGCATCCCCATCGGGTCATCCCGAGGATTTAGCTTCAGCAGCAACTTATGATACTAAAGAGCGCTGGTAAGAGTCCCCCTCCGAAGACATGAGTCAGCCATCCTGAATACCGCCTTGAAAAGGGTTTGGTTGTAATGTTCATTAGCGTCCAAGTACAAGGGAAGCTAGCAGTTCTTTTAGAAAAGGGACCTGACGAGAAAGGGAGAACACTCCTAATAAAGAATCAAAGTATTTTAAAGGAACTGGTTGGACTACTTAAATCTCCCTTGGAGCCCGAAGAATTCTGCGAGGACGTAATTGCAGCTGATATGTCCTGGGTTTCCCCTCAAGAATTAGAACAGCAAGTCGATGTCGCCTACATTGGAGATCTCGTTGAACTTCTACTACTTTGCCTAGTAAGACTTAGTGGGCTTGAAATAGCAAATCTAAAATCCTTATTGCTTTTTTCGTTATAGGTCCAGGCCCGCCAAATGCTACCTGCGAAACGTCCGCACCGGCACCAGTTGGTAATTTTTCATTTTCTGGTTGGAGCGCTTGACCTCGGGCTCCTCCTTGATGGCCTCAGGGAACTTTTTTTAGAACTCTTTGCGGTAGTTAAGTTTGGAGGGGGAGAGAAGAAGTTGCCAGAGAAAAGGTTGGGACTAATGAGTGAGAGTTTCCTAAGGAGTAAGATTTTGCTTGTTAATTTGCTCGACCAATCTCTATAATTCTTTAATATCTTACTATTTCTTTTTCTAGTCCTGCAGTTCCTCTTCGCCTCTTCTCTTTTTTTGCTTTTTCTTCTTGCTCTTTGGCTTGGCCTTGGGAGGGCTCTCCGCCTAAAGCTTTTCGGGCTATTCCTCGGATGAGGTGTGTTGGAATTGGAAGGCGGGGACGACCCTGAGGATCTAAGGCTGGGGTTACTATTCGAGAGAGGCAGCTTGACGCTGCAATTCCTCGAGAGCTTTAGCCTTAAGATTTCTCTGAGCTTGTTTCATTCAATATATAGATAATCAGCCGAATGATTAGTTCCCATTATACATCAAGTATAAATACCCGTCTTCGTCTTTGTAGTTGGCGTAGATTTATGCGATTGTCAGGTCGTTCGAAAGAGTTTACAAATTGTTATTTTTGAATACCATGATGTACACTGACTCCTTGCTCCTCACCTGCAGCGTTCGGGATATCGACATGCAGAACTGCAGCAGCTTGGCTTTTTTCTAGACCATGTAGATACTATTGGTGAGGTCGGGGAGTTTGGATTTGGAATATTTTTCAATGTAGATGGGGATGTATCCCTCCTTTTCCCTCATTCTCTTTTAGGACTCGGATTTTCGTTTTTCCAAGGAGAGTTTTTTCTGGAAAATTTATTTCCTGGACTGTGTTTGCATTAGGGATATTATTTTTTCTTATTGATTCTCATTATAAAGCCTGAAATCCTGATCAATCAATCTTTGATAATATTTATGGACCACACCGTGACTGCAGTTGTTATAGATAACGGCTCCGGCATTTAAGCAAGCGGCTTCTCAGGAGAAGAGGCTCCCAAGGCTGTTTCTCATTATAAAGCCTGAAATACTGATCAATCAATCTTTGATAATATTTATGGACGACACCGTGTCTGCAGTTGTTATAGATAACGGCTCCGGCATGTGCAAGTGCGGCTTCTCAGGAGAAGAGGCCCCTAAGGCTGTTTTCCCCGCAATCGTCGGCAGACCCAAGATGCCAGGAATCATGGTCAAATTCTGACAAGCTCGGAACCGAACAAAAATAGACCTTTGTAGGGTAGGAGGCACAGTCCAAACGAGGAGTGCTTAAACTGAATTACCCAGTGGAGAACGGAATAGTGACTAGTTGGTAGGATATGAAATTGGTCTGGCATAATTGTTACTTCAACTAGCTTAGAGTTAAATCGAGTGAGCATCCAGCCATGCTAACTGAGGCTCCTCGTAATCCTAAAAACAACAGGGAGCAAATGACCAAAATCATGTTCTAGAACTTCGATGTCCCCAAATATTATGTGGGTATCCAGGCCGTACTCTCTCTGTACTCCTCTGGTAAAACAACGGGAATCGTACTGGACGCAGGCGACGGAGTGACTCACACGGTGCCAATTTTCGAGGGGTACGCAGTGCCTCATGCCATCGAGAGAAACAACCTGGCAGGTCGGGAGCTAACGAGCTATCTGAAAAAGCTTTTGAACTAATTGGGCAAAAGTTTTACTTCTTCTGCAGAGAGTTAAATAGTCAGGGACATTAAATAGAAGCTCTGCTATGTCGCCCTCGATTATTAGCAGGAACTCAAAAAGAGCCAGGAGCCCGGTTACGAGGGAGTCCCCTATGAACTTCCTGACGGATAAATTTTGAAAGTCGGCAGCCAGAGGTTCAGGTGTCCCTAAGCTCTCTTCAAGCCCCTACCTCTTCTAGGCCTTGAGATGCCTGGCTTCCACGAGCTGGTCTTCAACTCAATTAAGAAATGCGATATTGACGTAAGAAAATAGCTGTATGCAAATATACTGTTGAGTGGAGGGACAACTTGTTATGACAACATAGCTGACAGACTTACCAAGGAAGTAACTGCCCTCGGTTCCAACTCTAATATCAAAGTAAAGGTGACAGCCCCTCCAGAACGAAGGTTTTCAGTGTGGGCTGGAGGTTCAATATTGGCCTCACTTTCGTCCTTCCAATCGATGTGGATCACGAAGCAGGAATTCGATTAATCGGGACCATCAGTCGTCCACCGGAAATGCTTCTGATTCCAAAAATAATGATGCAATGAAAATCACTTGAGACTGAGGCGCTGATGGCCAGACAGGATATCGAAATACTTTTATTGACGAAACCTTATTTCGCGATCGTTCGTTGCCTTCGATTCGAAAATGTTTCTTGCTCTGGGGCTGCTCTATCCTTGCTTCTCTGACTTCTCGAATCTCTTCTTCAGATTTTAATAGACTACCTCGTTTTTTGCGAAAGTAATAGGCGAGATGAACGAGTGGCATTTCAGGAGGTCCAGAGAGTCAGGGGGGAGAGTGGGAGGTTGGGAGCGGTTTTCCCTGGAAGAGCTGAGTTTCCCACAGAAGACAGTATAAATATTATCAGAGATAACGGTTGGGGATTGCCTGACCCTACGTTTCATAAATAATTAATAAGAGATTTAAAACAAGGAGAGATTTTGTGTGTCTTTTCTCGCATTAAATTCCAGCAGACCTGCCATTATTTATAATGAAAACACTCCCTATATAGACCTATCGCTAGAAGATCCTGGCCGCCATCAATGCCGAACAAGTTGTTATCCTAGTCGGCCCAACCGGCTCAGGAAAAACAACCCAGATCCCCAAATACCTGATCTAGTCCGATTAAAAAAACAGGATTCTCTTGGTCGAGCCGAGAAGAGTGGCCGCTATCAGCATTGCCTAAAGAATCTGCTATGAGAGCCAATGCTAAACACTAGCAGGGTTTCAGATCTCTATGAAGAGCAAAAACGTGAAACTCTCAAAGATACTAGTTTGCACTGGAGGCATTTTTCTACATAAGATTAGCAATCCCAGTTTCGAAGATGAGCAGTTCACCCACATCATTATTGACGAGGCTCACTAAAGGTCCATCGAAATTGACTTCTCCATGGTAATTCTTAAACAAATGCTGAAGAGGAGATAGTTCAGCGCCAAAATCATTATCATGTCAGCCACCCTCCAGTCTTAAAAGTTCTCAAGCTACTTCGCCAGACACAAGCTCAGGAAATAGATGATTGACTTCAGCAAAAGCAACAGAGAGAGGCTGAGCGAAGGGAGAGGGGCACGAAGATAGCCGCGGTCGAGCAGAAATGAGGAAAGCGAGGAGTTCACATTGGACAAATCGACAATCATTTAAGGTACCAATTCGAAAGTCCTGTAGATAAAGGTCGATCGCAACTACGATCTCAAAATTTTATACATGGACCAATTGGCCCTGCCTTTTCCTAGTGACCTCAACAAGGAAAGCCCCAGGATCACCGAGGCAGCCTACAAATTCGTTGTCTAAAAGATCATTGCCAGCTAGAGGTTCAGGCATTAGACCTCCATCCTTATCTTCGTCCCTGGACTCCACGAAATCAACGTCCTTACGAAGAAAATCCTGGATTTCCACGGCCACATCAAAGAAAGCAACATAGTTCCAGTCCACTCCAAGTATTCTGACAGGAGCTTAAAAAGAATATTTTAGACTCCCAATCCCATCAAGATCCTAATTGCCACCTCCATCGCAGAGTCCTCCATCACCATTCCAGACTGCACTCTCGTAATTGATTTCTGCCTCAAGCGACATGTCATCTGCGACCAGGACACAGGGCGCCAGCAATACTTCACCAAGTGGACCTCTAAGTCCACTCTCCAGCAGCGAGCAGGACGAGTGGGCAGGAACAGGGACGGGACTTGCATCAGAATAATTCCTTAAGAATGGGAGTCCGAGCTGGACTGCAACGACTAGCCGGAAATTGTAAACAGTTCCCTGGAGAGACTAATCCTTAGAATTTTGTTCATTCATCGCTATGCAGACTCGGAATAAACTATTTTCAGGAATCCCATGAACGTCCTCATGAATGCAATCGACCCGCCCAGTCTTTAGGACATCCGCATCGCCACTCTTAAACTCATACGGCTAGAGGCTTGCATCTGCTCCAAACCCTAGCTTGACTATGATAATCTTCAATTGACCAATTAGGGACTCTTCTTCAACGAGATGCCTTGTGACATCAGGACTTCTCGATTGCTCGTTGCTGGAGTTTATTTTGGCTAATAATCTCGCTCTTTGAATCTAGCTGCTATTCTCCATACCAAAAAGAGTATCTTTGAATTTTAGAAGGATCTGGAGGACTATGTACTCACAATTGCAGGGAACGACTTCGGCCGGCAGAGTGACTTGCTTCTGCAGCAGAGGATTTTTTAGAACTGGGTCTAAAAGTTCTACAATCCTTTCCGGTAAAAGAAGATTGAGTAACTAAAAATAAAATAGAAACATAAAAAATGGGAACAGGCAAGGTAGGAGACACTGGACTCTTTGGACTTATAAGATGAGTTATAGTCCTCGGACTTAGACGAAGAGGCCTAAGACTAAAAAAATTACTGCAGAGAAATCGCTGTCTGCTAGGCCTTCTCCAAGTTTAGAAACCACGACTAAAACAAGTATCTTGCTCTCAGGTCGCTAGTCAGGTCCAGACTCATCGAAATCCTCAGAGTAAAAATCATGTTCGCCAAAAAAACGAAAAAGATACCCTACTTCGCTGCAGCCAAAAACATTTAACCTGAAGACCTACTCAAGCTAGCCATTCTGGCCAGCCAAGTGCCTGCTTTCCAAGTGAGATTCTAGAATAAGATGTAAATCCATACGGCGGTGAAGTCATACCGCTCAGTGGCAGTGATTCCTAAGAAGCCGTGGGCGAGGCAGATGCTCAATTAGTTGTAGGAGATGATCTAACAATTTTTCAAAAACTATTAGAAACCGATCAAAAAGATATTGTCACCTTAGAGGCTGATCCTTGAGCTAAAGCCCCTCGAGCTGAAGCTGGTGCTTCTTTACAGCAAGGTGGTGCCCTCCAAAAAGGTAAAAGACTAAACCTCCTTCGGCCAGCTCATCTCGTAGTGCGAAGTCCTTCACGGAAAGTAATGCATTATCAAAGATCTTTCGTAAAACTGTAAAACTGTTGTTTCTGAGTAGTCCATCAACGCTGTTATTATCGATACCAACAACTCCCTCTTCTCAGGCTCACTCTCGGCCTTTGAGGTGGTCAAAAGCAAGTCCGTCCGCCTCAACTTCGTCAACTACTTTAGTCACGAATAGACTGTCATGGGACTCATAGTGTTTAACAACTGCCAGCTCGTTCCGAGCCTAAAGGCGATCTACATAGAGAAGATCTTGTGCGAGGGGATAAACTACTAGCTGTAGTTCTACCTGCTGGAGGAGCATGTGGAGCTAATGAACAAGATGCGGAGGACTTACCGTTCGAAGGACGACAGCCTAAACTTCGTGAATACGTACTTCAAGAAACTGAGAGAGCTAAAGTTCCAACCCATACGAGCGCATTAGTAATGGTTCTAATACTTTCTGGAGGATGTCAAAAAGAAAGTGGAGCAAAAGCCACCTCCCCAGAGGAAGGTCAACCTCGACCTCAACTGTACCATGCAGCAAATCTACTATCCCTACTGTCAGGTCAGAAACAGAGACATGCTCACCTCCTACATTGACGACTACAATTAGTACATCACCTGGAAAAGCAACGTCCTCATTGACATGGAGAACGCCCGTGTATAGATTACGCATGACGGAGTGGGGATCCTTTGCAAATAATGTGTGACCCGCAATAAATGTTTGACAGTCTTGTTCCAAAACTAAAGATTCTTTGAAATTGGGGACAGATTGCTGATCGACTTCAATCCCTACAACGATAACCTCAACAAATACACCAAGAACGGAGAGGACTTTTACGAGTGCCTAAAAAAACATACTCTCTTTCAGAAATACTAGGGCGAGCAGAATTAAGGTTAAGAATTAATCTACGTCCTCTAACAGAACAAACTAATGGTTTTGGATCCTTCCTTCAAGTTGCGAGGGTTCTTCGAGGAGGACCTCTAGGTGCCAAGCACCAGGGAGAGACGTGAGCAGAAAAAAAGGAATTGCAAAATTTGTAACTAATAATTAGCAAACGGTAAACTTTTCCTGGAGCATCTGAGATAGAAGACCCACATCGAAAAGAAAAAGAAATTCACAAATCTGCAGGATAGGTGGATCGTTGATTGAGTTTCAATACCTGCTTTACATATTTCCAATCAGAATTAAATTCCCTGCTACAGTTTATAAAACAGCCCCTTAAGCAACATCAGCTGTTTGAAGTCTCCCTCCTAAACCACTTGTCCTTCCTTCATCAGCAGAATGCGGTCGCTCTCCTCGATCGTGTTCAGCCGATGTGCCACTGTTATCGAAGTTATCCCCTTGGTTAGCTCGTCGATCGCGTTTTGCACTATTTTTTCATTCTAGGTGTCCAAGGCGGAAGTCGCCTCATCGAGGAGGAGCAGTTTGGGTTTCCGGATAATGGCTCTAGCGATAGCGATCCTTTGTTTCTGGCCTCCGGAAAGGAGGTTACCCCTGATTCCGACTAGCTCATCATCCTAAATGAAGTCTATGTTGGCGAGCTTCTTGACGCTCTGATAGAAGGCCTAATCTACCTGCTTGTTATAGCAGATATTCTACTTCAGAGTAGAGTTGAAGAGCACTGGCTCCTGATTCACAATCGCCACGTTGTTTCTTAGCGAGTTGCTGTCGATACTTGAGATATCAAGTCCGTCGAAACTAATATTACCTCGATCCGCCTTGAAGAACTTTAGCAGCAGCTGCAGGATAGTCGACTTGCCGCTCCCTGACTGCCCGGCCAGTCCCAGTTTCTGTCCTCGGAGCAAGTCTACCGACAGTTGACGGACGGCGGGCTGCTTCCTGGATGGGAAGGTGAATTCAACGTCGTTTATGCTTAATTTTTTGAAATTCTATGGAAATCCGTACTAGCCTGCTCTATTTTATATATCAGTTCGATCAAGCAAGTCGAAAATTCTCTTGCAAGAGTTCTTCCCTGCCGCTATATCGGGGATGTAGTGTGAGTAGTATCCGATAGGAGTGCTGCTGAATAGGATTGCCAGCACTGTCACGAAAATGTTGGTGATCCCCTCAAATTGGTTGACGCCATTGGCCAAGTCATCCCTGAGGAAGAGTGCTCCTATTGCGAAGATAGTGGCAAACACGATGAAGAAGATGAATTGCGAGATCCCAAAGAAGATGCCGCTGAGAAAGGAACGTTTATTAGTCGAATCGGCCGGTAGTTTGATTTTAGATTGGTATATTTTACAAGCCCACTTCTATCTGCCAAGGCCTTTGATCGTTTTTATTGCGAGGATCATTTAGGAAAGGATTCCAGAAGCTTCTCTGTAATGCGTCTCTATCAGTTAGTTTAACTGGCTCATACAAGCCAGCTGCACTAGAGCAGCCAAAATCATCAGCGGCATCACTCCAAGGGAAACTAGCGTCAGCTTCCAACTGTGCACGAAGGCTATAATAATCCCTGACACCAAGGACGATACATTTTGCAGATTCAAGCCTACGAAGTTGGATGTTAATCGGTTGACACTATTGATATCGTCAAATAGGTAGGCCGTAAGTTTTCCTGGAGTGTTCTCTTACTTTTGGAAAAAGTCCAGAGGCATTTGTAGTAGTTTTTTTAAAATATCCTTCCTTAAATTAAAACCAAGGCGCTCTGACAGTAGGTTGAATAAACCGTATTGCACGAAAGCAAATAGGAAGATAGCTATCCCAAGGCCTAAGAAAATCAATCCCATCCTAAGTCCATCATCCCGGGAAATACCAACCAAGATCATCGAGATGGTCCTTGCCAAAAATATTGAGTAGATTGGCAGGAGAGTGCCGTTAGCTAAAGCCACAACATATGCCAACACAAAGAGACTAATGTTTTATTTACTGTAGGAGGCGAGCCTGAGCATGAAGCCGCATAATTCCCCTTTTTATTAATTTAAGGTGATATTAGAGTCATCGTAGAGTATGGTGTTGGTGGGCTAAGAGTCTTAAATTTTGATTTAGGAGACTATATTTTACTTTGTTTAGGTGACCATCTGCTTATCGCTGGCTTCCCGGTACCACGTGCAGGTCTTTATCAATTACGAATGAGTGCCCTTAGACTAAAGCTTTCCGTCTGCAATCACATTTATCCTCTCAGAATCAGTAATGGTCTTCAACTTATGCGCTATGACAATAGTCGTTATCCCTTTCGACACAGTATCCAGAGTCGACTGTATAAGTGCTTAGTTACGACGATCCAGTGCAGACGTCGCCTCGTCTAATATCAGAATTTTAGGGCTCTTTATCAGGGCCCTGGCGATGGCTATTCTTTGCTTCTGTCCGCCACTCAGTTGGCTTCCCCCCGCACCAACAAATGTTTACAATTTATTGGGAAGTTTCTAAACGAATTCCCAAGCCTCGGCCAATTTAAGGGCCTTGATAATTTCCTCCTCAGTGGCATTTGGCTTTCCGAAGAGCATGTTTTAGCGAACTGTTGTAGCGAAGAGAATAGGCTACTGGCCTACATACCCGATACAGTTAGTCAAAGATTTTAATCTAAAGTCTTTGATATCCGTTGTTCCAAAAGTGATGTTGCCTTAAGTCGTGTCATAAAACCTTAGGAGTAATTGAGCAATCGTGCTTTTGCCACTTCCAGAGTCTCCGACGATTGCATTTTTGCAGCCGGCAAGGATCTCGAGGTTGAGTTCCTTGAGCACGAAGTCGTTGCGAGTGGCGTACTTGAACTAGACCTTGTTAAAGAATATGTTGCTCTAGACTGATGGCTATTTGTCCAGATTACCGTTTTAAATTTTTGGTTTTCTTTCGATGATTTAAAAAATTTTGCTGCCGGCATTCACCCCCTCTCCTATCATCCGCAACGTCGGAATTGACTGGCCCAGATTTATTCCGCCGATTAAAATAGAGAAAAATATGCTGAGGATATCACCCGCAGCATATTTATAGCCTGTGCTCTAGTTGAAATCTCCGTTTGTGACGAACACGCTACCCACATAAAATGTCAACGCAGAAGTCAGCGGAATGGTGCTGATGAAAAAACCTATTGCGAAAGCTGCTTTCCATCCTGTGCTGACGGAGTTGTAGAGAGACTCGAGTGCAATTTTGGTGTACTTGTCCTGTTAATATTACTCCCCACAGAGAGCCTTGACTGTTGAAATGGAGGTAATGACTTCCTCGGCCTTACCCCCTGCCCTGGAATATACCTCCTTGATAGTCTAGGACTGGGTCTTAATAAGGTTTCCGAACAGATAGCCGGCGACTGCGACAATCGGCATCATAATCATGCTAATGAGAGTTAGCTTCCACCCTTTGATAAATGATATCACTAAAGCAGCTGTTATGGTGGAAAGGGGCATGGAAATGCCCAGCACTCCGTCCGCCAGGGCCTTTTGGATGCAGTTCACCTGAGTACTCAGTTGGTTTGAGAACTAGGCGCTTTTTTCTAATTAGAACCATGAGAGTTACTGCCTCATCAAGGATTGAACATATCGCTTGCGGATCTACAAGGCCTGTCGTTAACTCGTCATCTGCCAGCAGGCAATCTGGATGCTCGAAAGCACAAGAGTTACACACCCTATGATGATGTAAAGTTTAATTGTCGGTAATATTGCTTAGAGAGGGTCTCTATTCCCGAGGGCATCAGCAGCGGCTCCTGTCAGCAGCCCCAGCATTGGCACTGCTATTCCGTTCAACACAGTGGTCACGAAGCCCACCACCATTAGCACGATGTCGTAGTTAGTGGCATATCTCATCAGTGAGAGAAAGCCCACTCTTTCGCCGGAAACTTAGGCGGTTAATTCTGCCAGGTCGTCCATCTAAGAATCTTCAATCGGGAAGCGAGGAGTGTTGGGCTTAATGAAATTCATGAAATATAACGTTAGAAATAATTAAGCGGAAATGGGAGGGAGGGCCAGTTCAGGCTGGGCGAGGGCCTTGGTCACCGGACTATAAAAGGAAAATAATTTTGTTGATTATAATAGATGAGCAAGATAGCGGCGGACCACCTCAAAAAGAGCATCACCAAAATGCTCACCTAGAGGAAGCAGCGAAAGTTTATTTAAACTGTGTAGTTGCAAATCGCCCTCAGAGACATTGACCTCAAAAAGAGATTCAGTGGATCTATCAAGCTCCCCAACCCCCATCACAAGACTTTCAAGTTTTGCGTCATCGGAAGCGTCGCCCACTGCGAATAGGCCAAAAAGCTCGGAATAGACACTATCGATGCCGACGGTCTGAAGGCTTTCAACAAAGACAAAAAGAAGATCAAAAAGTGGGCGCTGGCTTACGATCAACTGCTGGCCTCATAATCACTCATCAAGGTCATCACGAAACTCACCGACAAGACCTTGGTAAGAATCGACAGATTCCCCATCTCCATTGGCTAAAACTAGAAACTCGCCGGCAAGATGGAGGACCTCAAGAACACCGTCAAGTTCCAGCTCCAGAAAACCGTCTGCATGGGCACTGCAGTCGGAATAGCCGACCAGACTGAGGACCAGCTGCGTCAGAACATCAACATGGCAATCAACTATCTGGTTTCTCTGCTGCCGCGAGGATGGATGAACCTAAAATCGCTGTTCATAAAGACGACGATGAGCCCGTCAGTGAAATTGTACGGATGATTGAATCAACATAATATAATGGGATCCTGTTAGAGCACTGATGAGTAGATCCTAAACTAGAAGCATGCAGTCCTGGTGGGTGGAGAGTTCAGGGGTTTCGTGCAGCCGTGCCGTTACGCCCTCAAAATAGCTGGTTTTTCGTTCAAGGAAATCAGGTTCAAGTCCATTTAGTCATTCAGGAGCGTTAATAAGGAAAAGTATTAACTCACCTCCTCACTTCCTCTCCTTAACTATAACGGCTACAAAATCTGCTACTCCATACCAATCGTCAAGGCAGTACTCATGTTCGCCAATAGGACCGACATGCTTGGCAGGTCCATCAAGGAGGCCTCCTTCCTCGAGAACGCTCTTCAAAATATCTACCAGCTGGCATGGCGGCTGAAGGAGCTGAACTACGACAAACACATAATCTAGAAAAAGGGGAACTTCCTGGACCAGGCGCTGCCTGTCTTCCAGCAGCTGCTGGAGACAACAAAATCAGGCACTTTTCTGTTGAAGATGCCCTACATTACAATTTGCGATCTGTTTTTTTTCTAGTTGACCTACTGGATGGAAGGCATCTTCGAGCTCCTCAAGAACCCTTCATACAAGTAAACAGTTTCGCTGTCCGCGGCCTACCAGTCAAAGTTTCAGAAGGACTCGCCGCTGCGACTGTACTTGGTGTCGGAGTAGTTCATGGAGCGGCCGTTCTTCTGCTACAACGCGTACTGGCAGCACAACAGCCTGGCGCGTTCGGTGAAGTGAATGATCAGTATAGGTATGTCATCATGCAGTTGATCGTAATCTCATCAAATCCACTCAGAAGATATTATCTTTTAATATAAAAAATTGTTATGAGCTTGATATCGCCTGCACCCCTCCCAACTCCAGCCCCTTGTCCACCGCCTACAGCTCGAATATCCCCTCTCCGAACAGCACTTCCTGCAGCTCCTTCAGTCCCGACAGGCTCCGCTCAATTTCATTCTACACACCACTCAGTTCATCCTAAATCTGCTTGCACTAAGAGAGCTTAGCCAACTTGAACTCGCACTGCAAGTTAACTGCTGACTTCAACATGTTTTTGATAGAGGAAGTTTTAACTCTAAACCCGATGTCGGCTTCGATAGAGTTGACAATTTTATGCAAGCTTTCTCGAGTTTCGTCGAAGTCATTCCGAAAGGCTTCGAGGTCTCGCTTAAACTAAGAGTTTTTGCGGTTGAGTGCGTCAAGCGATTATTGTACGTGAGAGACAAGAGTCTAGAAATCGTCCATAAATCCTAAGTACTAGTCCTTTTCTTACAGATTCGCAATTTCGACCGGAATGACGCATCTGTACACGTCCTTGATCTACTACACTGAGAGCACCTTCATTTGCGTCTGCAGTGGAGTCTCGCTCCTTGAAAAGGCTGCCAGGTTCTTTGTTAAATTTATTTCTTCAAGCGATATTCGATTGGGGTTGGCAGTAGTGCTCTTAATATTAGTTTTGCCGTGCTTCAACCCCATGACTCTATGCACGAAGAGTCTGGAGCGAGTGGTCTCCACAATTTAGTTAAGCTTGTTGGAGCAGGGAGTTTATTTTATGATAAACGGGTAGTTGTATTGTGATTTGTAGAAAGTTAGTTACTTAGGCTCAGTTTTTTAAAGGACTTCTTACTTGCCTCTGGATTGGGTGCCCAGGGCTCTGTTTTCGATAGCATTGGAGTAGGACCTAGTGCGGTAATTGACGACGCGGATGGAGATTTTGTCGTTGGTGCGTTGGAAGAGTTGGTCGAAGCGGGCTGGATCTTTGATGTGGAGTGCGTGGTTGACTCTGGTGTTGACTCTGGCCTACTTCATAATAAAATCAATAAATCATTTAGTGGCCAGGAATTATTTGGAGAGCGCGATGCTCAAGATCTACTAGTAATGTTTGTTGAAATCTAGGTGGCCCAGATTCATCTATGATAAGTCCAAGTTCCGTACGTTCTACACGTCCTGCAGCCCAATACGCTCCTTCTCCTTCTTTATCGATGCCAGAATATACTTCAGCACGTTATCGCTACTCGACCAGCAGTTTGTTATGTCGTATCTCAACCCCAACTTTGCAATATTCTGAGGCAAGGCCACTCCCCCCATAAGCACCACCTTCCCGATGAGGTGATCGCTCTTGAGCTTAATCATATTGTCAAGAATCTCCTGAGCGACGAGAGTGCCGAGGGAGAAGGCGATGATGTTAATCCTACAGCCCGGAAAATAGATGGGAATCAAAAAGCCGAAATTTTTAGCAGACTCCTGAGCGTTTAGTTCAGCCTACTAATAGATGTTGTCCTATATGATGGTTCTTTTAAAAAATGCTCTAACAATCGATGTCACGAGGTCGCTTTCTTTCTTGCTTCGGAATTTATAGCTGAAGACCTCTTCTCCTTAGAGGTATTTAAGCGCGTTGCACCACAGTTCGCTCGGCTAGGAGTCCTAGGAGGTGAATCCGCTGATGAGCAAGTAAATATCTCTGGTCAAGAATTCGGTGAGCCTCTGGAGCATGAATCTATTTTTCTAACAGATGGCATAACTCTCCAGCTATGTATCGATAAAAGGGGCGGCATCTTCGGGCTATTAGTAGCTGTAATATCTGAAGGATATATTTTATTTTTTTATATAAGAGTTACGATATAAGTCCTAGAGTGTGCTCAACACCAGCCGCACCAGTGATTCCGCGAAGAACAGCACGCGGAACCCCTTGGCCATTGCCATCAGTAGCTGGAAGTAGTTGTTATTTAATTCGATGGCCTACTTTTACTAATTCTACTTGCGCAACAAAATAATGCTTAAATAAGTAAACATAGTTACAGCCTCGGTGACGGAAGCACAGTCGTAAGACAAATTATTTATGCTCAAGAATTCCTTCATTTTGTTGAGTTTTTTATTTACAGCTTGGACTTTGTGCTAGAAGTTCTTCTGCAACAACTCTTTTTCTAGCATTATATCCTTGCCCCAAAATAGCTCTTCTGTCTCTCGGCCTACTATTTTAAACAGCTTTTTGAATTACACTTCATAGAGCACGTCGTACCCTCTCTTCAAACACTATAGTACCCCTCTCACCATTAGGTAATCTAGCTTCAGATGACTCTAGGGCTTCTTGTTGTCAATGCACTGAGCCATCACTGGCTCCTCGAATTTATTTCTGACTGAATTAATCTTAGACAGCTTGTTAAATATTTAGTTCGCCTTTGCCTTGTACTGCTTCTAAAAGGCTCTTTCATAGGCCTTGCTGTTGCTCGCAATACAGCCCTTCTAGCAAGCGAGAGAAAAGACTCGCTAAAAGACATCCTAGGGCTCTCCTGTCGCTATTTACATAGCGTGTTAAAAAAGCATTTTTTACAAAAATGATTATTTAACTTAGAGCTTAGGGGAGAGGGGGTGAGTGTCGAGGGCGTGAATGAGGGAGCTGATCCTTTTTTTGTCGATGGGAGTATTTTAGAGGAGAAATTCGAGGCCCTTCTTTTGGTAAAAATAGATTTTAATTTTGTTGTAAAGAGCTGATGTGAGGTGGACTCGTTACTCTTCCTAGAGAGTGGGACGTACGACCTCAGATATTTCTTCTTCTAGTAATAAGTATAATTCGTGGTCCTTGAAGGAATGTAACTAAATGATCTGTTTCTTGAAGTTTGTCAGGAATTGTTAGAGCTCCTCTTCGGCCGCTCGCAGACTGTTCCTGACTTAGGCGTGGAACTCACGCTTGCATTTTATTTTCCTCTCGATCTATGCTAATATCATTTCTAATAAATTTCAACTCAACTTCCTCAGGAGCTGTTAGGCCTACGCGGTCTTCTCTGGCCGCCCCTCCCTCAACACTCGCTCCTTGTATTTCGCGTCGAAATCCACTTACCGCTCGATGAGGGCGTGGAGACAGCCGCGGTAGATGGAGATCGCGACCATGGCGAGGAAGGAGTAGAAGAGTGCGCCGAGTGGAGAGAAGAGAGAGGGGAGGCTGTCTGCGTGTTCAACCAGGAAATCACTGAAGTATTCCATGAATTGCAATCACAAATTTAAATAATGACTAGTTCACTTAAGACCTTTATAAATCGCAAACAGCAGATCTTCGCTTGCAGCATCCGCAGGGAAAACAACTCCCTCCTTCTTGCACAAAAGCGACTCGCCCACCAACTCTAGCAGCTCGACACCCTCATCGCCCTCTGGCCCAACACCTCGGTCCTCGACTGCGAACAGCTTCTTGAAAGTCTGCTTCTCTTCCCAGTACTAAACGAATAGTCGTTCAACAAGTGCAGTCTGGCTCTCGCACTCATCACCAATTCTTTGGACATAACTCTGACCCGTTAACAAGACTTTAAAAACTACATTAAGGCCATCGAGAGGTTGGTCCTCCTTTAGCATAACCATGCTTAGCAGTTTTAGGCTCCTCTCTTCAAACAAGTCATCCCCAAGCTCCTCAGCCTCATCCCTGCCGAGGGTGACACTGCCATCCTGGCCATCAAGTTGCTCAACTCCATGGTCGTCAAGAGTCCATAGCTTGCCAAACAGCTAACTGATAGTGGCCTAGTCGACTACCTCTACAACAAGATAGTATAGCTAGGTCGTTAAGACGAGGACAGACTGCAGGTGATTGGCCTGATACTATCGAATCTGGCCTGTGAAAGGAATTGCCTGGATAAACTTCTTCTTGAGGATCTGATTTAACTTGTGGTCAAACAAATTCTAACATTGCGAGGATCAGCCAGACAAGATTTTTACTTATTCTTCACAAACCTTGTAACCGAACATTAAGGGATTCTGCACATACTTTTATAACTGAAAGTTCACCTACATCTCCTCCTCATATTCTAGATTCAGCCTGTCGTGCTGTAGGTCGCAGAGAAATTTGCAGAGGCTGTTGAGTCGATTATTGTGTTCAGCCTGAACGCTCCCTCGCTAGCAAAGCAAGTCAGTAACTGGCTTCGGACAAACTCGATAATGGAGAGCATGCAAGAATTTATATAAGGAAGAGCAAGTGAACTGCCTTTTCTGATGGGCTGTCTCTAGCAAGCTACATAGTAGGAGTGATTCATTAAAAATCGAATGGACTGAGTGGTTCCGACTTAGCACGTGTGCGTTCGTACCTCCTTCGCACTTCCTCTTGAATCCAGATCAGTTTCTTGTTTTAATTGAGCAGCTGAGACTACTCCAAGTCCGACTTCTTTCTTCGCTACTAGAGGTCGGCTAGTATCCTCTAGCCTAGGTGGTACTCCTGCTGGAGCTGGCTAATGGCGTGGCCCTTGGCGGAGTTGTCCCTTTCGAGGGCAGACTGGAGGAGGAGGAGCTGATTGATTTATTTGGTTCTAATTATTTTCTACTGGTGACAGTTTTCGAGCTTCTTATTAAATGACTAAAGCTATTCGACTAGCAACTACCCCGGCCTATTCATAGATTACAGCTGTGACCTCACCTTCTCGATTTCTTTATCCAACTGTCTTAACTACATCAATGCCCAATCCCTCTAGCTCGGCTTTGCCTATTTTAGCTACGCAGGAAGCTGGAAAGGCAATGTCTTCACCGACATCTGGTTCGGCTCTTCCTTGCTGAAAGTCACAAATTGGTCTTCATTGATGTTACTTGTCGAAAAGCTTGATGATTGGAAGACAGGTTGAGTGTTAAAACGCTGAATATTAAGTGTTGAGGGGCGGAAGTTGGGCTGGCCTCGCGGCTCGCTTGGGCCGTTGAGTTTAAGGGGAATGAGGGTAAGTCCTAAGCCAGTAATAGGCTAATTCTTTTTAATCTGCATAACAAATATGAAGAAGGACATGATTTTGAGGAAAGATCTGTTGGCCCTTGAAAAGTAGTTGGAGTAGACCAATCCCCACTCTGTCCTCGCTAAGATCCTCAAAAATAACATTGAGACAATACCTTCGGAGGTCAGCAGCCACTAGGCTCAGCTCCTCCTTGGCAGGCAGCTCACTTAACTTAACGATCCTAACTCTTAGAAAAGGCTGTTTAAGATGGCATGTGAAGGAGACCACATGGATTTGGACCAGTTTAGACAACTTTGCAAGTAGGTGGGACTTTAGGCGTCTTTCGATTAAATTAAGAAGGTTTTCTACCACATGTCGGAAGGGAGACCCACTATCACTTCATCCGAATTCTAAGCCTTTTCCGCCAAACTGTGATTTAATATAAAATGAAAAAGTAGTTGGCCAAACCAATCCAGTCTCCTTATGATTCAAGGTAGTTCAGGGTAATCTAACTACCTAATCGAATCAAATGCATCCTCATTTCAGACCAGCAGGCCAACAAATTCGCAGCATCGATCTCTGTTAATGTTGGCTCGATCGACGACCCCAAGGACATCAATGGCCTTGCACACTTTCTCTAGCATATGATCTTTTAGGGCACTGATAAATACCCTGACGAGAAAGAGTTTATGTAGTTCATCAACAAAAACTCAGGTTCATCAAACGCCTACACTGACGACTTTGTTACTAACTATACAATCGACGTAAGCAATTAGGCCCATTAGGAGGCCTTTGACCGCTTGGCAGATTTTTTTAAGAGCCCAAAGTTTTATAAATAGTACGTCGAGAAATAAATGTAGGCAGTAAACTCATAGTTTTGCCGAGGAAAAGTATCTGAGCATAGTCGACGATATAATCTCTTAAAGACTCTTAGCAATCCTTAGTCAGAGTTTAGCCATTTCTAGTGCGGAAATATAACCACTTTGAAAAGGCCTGATATCCGCTAGCGCCTCCTCAAATTCTATCAACAACATTATAGCTCCAACCTTATGGCCGCTGCCTTGATCGGTACTCAATCGCTGGACAGTCTCGAACAGCTAGCAGTTTCGACACTGTCTTCCATTCCCGACAAGGATCAAAACAGAAAGCGATGCTCAACAACCCCATTCAAGCCCTAGGACCTGCCACTTTTCTGCAGATGCGTTCCGATTAAATAGATTAACGGTCTATAACTAATTTTTCCCATGTCGGGTTTTGACGAGGATTAGGCCCAAAACCCCGGCCATTATCTAGAAAAGATAGTGGGCGACGAGGGGAGAAACTCCCTCCTTGCAGCCCTCATCTCCTAGGGCCTTGCGCTCTAGCTCACTTCGGAGTATGATCGGCTTCATAGATACACAGCTTTCTTCCATATTTCCATATAACTCACCCAAAAAGGACATTGCGAATTAGAAAGAGTGGCACGAATCTGTTTTAGCTACTTGCGAGCGATCAGCAAGGACATCGCAGACCGAGAGAGCTATGAGCGATACCAGATTCTGAACCAGATTTAATTTTAAAATAAAAACAACTAAGGTTAGTATAATACCGTTTAGGAGCTCTGCCATGCCATCCATGAAATAAGCTCTCCCCGCTACCTCCTGAACTATAAGTATCTAGCAGAAGAGTTCAAGGAAGGCCTTCTTAAAAGTGCAGTTGCCTCATTTCATCCTAGAAACTGCATTATTCTTCACAAGTCCAAGACCTTCTAAACCGAATGCACACTTACCTCTCCCCACTACGACGTCAAGTACTGTCTCTCCAAATTTCCCTAGTCTATACTGACGATGTGGGATAAAAATTAAGCAGAACCGACCAAATCACCGTTGGGACTCCCAGTCTCCAATAGATTTTTCCCAAAAAGGCTGGGGCTAATTCTCGTTGAGGATAAATAGCCTCGGCTGGTATTCAACAAGGAAGGTATTCAAATATACCACAAAAGCACCAAAAAATTTAAAAGGAATAATGCATCGTTGCACTTGAAGCTACACTTCAAGGAGAGCTCGAGTCCGAAGAGATGGGCTTTCGTGAAAATGTTCAAGGAGATGATGAACATCGGACTGAAGGAGATCCTGCAGGAGGGGAGCGAGCTCAAGATAAGGACTGATATCTGCTACATGCCTGACGGATTAAAGTTCCGGATCTGTGGACTGAGCTAAACCCTTCTGGACTTCGCTTTTGAACTCATATCCCTAGTGGTTAAAGTCTAGATTGCTAAGACATAGGAATTGTTTGTCCAGGCTAAAGAGAACGCCGTCAGGAAAGTCGGCAATAGATAGCTCTCAAGTCCCTCTTCTTTTATCGATAGGAAAATGTAGTACCTTCTTTTCGATAAATACTACCTCCATACCAAGCAACTCTGCTCCTAGCTCAAGGACTTTTCCTTCTCCGATCTTATCAATGAGTTCACTCAAGCCTTCACCACTAACTCCCTCTTATGTCTGGCCAGTGGAAACATCCTAGCCGAGCAGTCCTAACGATTAGGCTGTCTATTAGACTAAGTTATCAGTAAGTCTCGACTCAGTCGTGTGGAGCATTTCTAAATTAGGGCTGTTGAGCTAAAGCACTAAAAATCTATTTACACAGAGAATCACTAAAACCCCTTAAATGATCTTTCCATGACGACTCTAGTTTACCAGCTGGCCCCGGTCTCAAACAGGGCGAGGGTGCTATCACTTTTGTACTAAAACTGCATGGATGAGGAAGCATTTCACTATCTTCGGACAGAGAGGCAGCTGGGCTATTTGGTAAGAGGGAGAGTATATTAGTAAAGAAATCTGATTTACTTTTCTTTCCAAGTGGAGGGTCCTAAGCTGAGTCCTATCTAGGTTTCAGAAGTCATATAAGAAATGCTTGAGGAGTTCAAGTAAACAATTGAGAGCTATGATGATGAAGACTTCGAAACCTACCGTACATCAGTCGAAAATGCCCTCCTTTAAAAGAATCTTAGTGCTGAGGATTAGGCAGATTAGTTGTGGTCAGAGTTTATTTAAACTGGTCGATTTTGTGCTGCCAAAAATTAACAGCTTTTAATACTGAAATCGCTTACCAAGTAGGAATTTATTGAAGAGTTCAACCGACAATTCTTCATTTAAAGCAAATGCTTGTAAATTCACATCGTAGGAGCACCGCATCAGAAGGCGCAGGAGTAGAGGCTCTCTGGGCTGCAGAATTTAATTACAAACGTGAAAAACTGGAAGGATAGTAGCGTGCTATTGCCGGATTACGTCCTGTGATATAATTAATGTTTATTTTCCTTTTAGATTATCTAAAGGCTCAGCAGACTCACTTGGGAGGAGCTCCAATCGTCATCAATGGAAAGGTCTCCTCCGGCGGAATAGACTTCCAAGTCACATACAACCTCAAGCAAACTCTTGTCATGGTCTTTTCCATTGCAGACTCCTCAAGTGATGCCATAGTTATGGACTACCAATCTTCCGGGACTGTCGTCTATGATGCCTTTTTACAAAGTGACGGAAGCCTAGTTACTGACAACGCGCAGGACATAAGGGCCTCTGCTCTTACGTATGTCCCTTCTGCTGCCAATGGAATCAAAGTTAAATTCGCAAGAGACTTGGACACGGGAGATACAACAGACTTCACACTCTACACTTAAACAGCGACTCAAGTTTGTTTTTTCACTTCGACCCTTCCTTACATTAGTGGGATCAACTACAAAGGGGCCAGCAAGGTGTGCACATACCTGTCGCTCCATTCCAAGCTGGGCTAAAACGACGACAGACTGATCGGGAATCTCATCCAATCCTACTCAGTGGGCGGCCAGCAAATGACATTGTACGGATCCCAAGTCCAAGAAATTGGATCCGTTTAAAATTGGCTTTACTTGACTATTCACTACGGTAAAATGCAGGGTGGCACTAGCTTTAATCTCAGGTGGCTGAGGGTCAGCAGTGTCAATTCTTTTGCAAACAGTGACGCTGTCCTCATCGTTTTCAAAGCTGACACACTTGTGACTGACACCTGGTGCACCACTAAGAATGTCTGCGACCTCGACACAAACCAAGGTGGGAGTTCCGACGTTTTCAGGGTGGCTGGAGGGTTTGACTCAAGCAATTACCAGATTGTGACTTTCAGGAGAAAATTCATAACAGGAGACTCTGCTACTGACACAGTTTTAACTGCTTATTCAATAAAGGCATTAAGTTTCTAAATAGGCAATAATGAGATAGAGCCGAGCGGGATAGCCGAGCTAGCGATTTCGACTCCAGACATGTCGGCATACGCCACATTGCCTAGGACCACCGTCGGGACTAGTTTTTCGAAATTAGGATCGAGCTCAAACAGCAATACCTAGAGCACCTCCAAAACGAAAATTTAAGTAATCGCTAGACCAGTTGTCTCAGTCTGGGTCTTTGCTTTAAGTGCAATTAGTATTGTATTGCTCGCTATATGACTTTTAATAATGAAAACGATAAAGACCAAGCTAATAAAGGTGTCCTCCAGTGCCAACTTGCCCGACAGGACCTCCAGGATGTCCATGCGTACCCAGCGGGTCAAGTAGATAGAGGGGACTAGACTGGTTAACCTTGTGGAGGAGTACCGTCTAGCCTTCTAGAAATTTTAGTAGGAAAAGCTAATTGGATTCAGGAAAATCCATAAAATTTTGAGAGAGTCTGATTGATTATCATAATTGCTGGAGTCAAGAAGTCCGCTTCCTTTCGCCATTCCTCGTAACTTATATTCCTTGTCTTAAAATAAACAAGCTCCTGCTTAATTAATTGATATGTTGGACAAGGCAGTCTAGCGCCAATTTTAGGTCATTTAGGAGATCGGCAAGGGGGCGTACGGATATGTGTACAAGGTGCGAAGCAAAAAAAACAATCACATTTACGCCATTAAACGGATATTTGACGCCTTCAAAAATCATATTGACGCCGAGAGGACCTATCGCGAAATCATTTTCCTCTAAAAGCTAAAGCACCCGAACATTGTGCAAATGGTGAAAACGATCCCTTCTGATAGCAAGAACGACGTTTACTTGCTCTTCTAATACATGGAGGCAGACCTCTCTGCGGCCGTTCACTTCAAACTCCTCAAGAGGGAGCACACTGTCTTGCTAATGTACAACGCCTTCAAAGCCATTCATTACTTGCACTCATCCAATATCGTCCACAGAGATCTCAAGCCATCCAATATGCTTATCGACGAGGACTGCAATCTTAAGATTTGTGATTTCGGGCTTGTCAGGTTCGTCAATAATTAAAATATGAACACTGCCATGACCTAACGGGTAGGAACTCGTTGGTATCGCAGTCCTGAAATGCTTTTAGGATCGAGCAAATATGGTAAGGCTGCTGATATGTGGAGCATGGGTTGCGTGCTAGCTGAGTGCCTTCTACAAACCCCTCTTTTCCCAGGTACTTGTTTTTATAGGGAATTCAAGTAACGAGCAACTCGAAAAGATCATAGAGTACACGGGATTACCGAGCGACAAGGTGCTGGAGAGAATGGGCCTATGCTTCGATCCAAAACTAGCTGAAAAGATGGTCTTAAGAAATGATTAGGTGAGAGGGAAGCTATTAAGTATTGACAGAACAGCCTTTAGCTTAGTTGAAAGTCTCCTAATGTTTGACCCCTGCTAAAGGCTAAGCAGCTTTTAAGCCCTCAAACACAAATACTTTTAGGCTTATTTTAAGTAAGCGGACCTATACCCGAAGCCTGTTTCAATCAAAAACCATTTTCTTTAAAGGAAATTTAAAGCTTAATAATATCGTCAGCTCTTGAATATGTGCAAATAGCGAGAACCGCTCAAAAGGCTTCGACCTGTCAACAGTAATCTCAGCTTCAAGACACAGCATAACTCTAAAGATGGCGTAATCTAAAAATTTCATAGTCAGTTTTCTCTATAAAACAGGAGATCGATCGATAAGTACAGCAGCTCCTATTACTCGCCAGAAAAAACAGGAGTTCTTAGTCCATATCTCCAGCAAGGTTTTTTAAGGCCCAGACAAGAACGGAATTAATTCAAGAAAATCTAACGCAAGCGAATAACCGATAAGAGGAAGGCTTTGGACAGAAGGAAACTAGGATAGCGTTGAATATTATGTATAATGAGCAGATCAAGCCGAACATGAGTCTTCGACACTTAACTCCATCTCTTAAAATCCGCTTAAAGCTTTAGATTTTAAGATCATACTTCGAGATAAGATTCCGTCTTCAACTCAGGTCCAAGTCTCGGTCAGCCCTCCTAAGAGGACTGACCGCTCAACCTCAGCAGCCTTTTTTCTATTCTTCGTCAACTCCCCTTATGATACTCAAAATGGTAAACTCTTAAGAAATTGTAGGGTGGATGCCAACAGTGGAGTCGAACTGAGCCTTAGTAGCTCCCATTTTGATTGCGACTGCATAACCTTGAGTAATTTATCCAGCATGGGGACCAATGTAATGAAGTCCAAGCACTTTGTCAGTATCTTTGTGGACGACCAGTTTGCAATAACAAACGACCTTTCTATTTTAGTTGAAGTTCCATTAGAGAGGTTTAAATTTACTGACGTAACAAACTATCTTCTACTAGCCGAAATCCTTTATCGCATCTTCCTAGGTGTATCCGCAGCTCCCATACTATATCGGAGTGAAGACTGTCACGGGAATATTTTTGTAGTCCATTAAAATTTTGGAGTCTTTAAAGAGCCGATAGGCCAAAAGCTTTCCGGCCATGATTGCAGGGGGAGTAAGCTCTACTCTTCCGGAGGAGCAGTCTCCGATCGCAAAAATACTGGGTATATTGGTGCTGTCATCAGGGTTAACTAAAATTTTTCCTGATTTATCGAGTTTAACTCCAATTTCATTCAACCCTAGCGCGACTGTATCAGGGCTCCTTCCGATTGCGAACATGACTGCGTCGAAAGTGTCGCAAATTTAGTCTTAGCCCACAGTAATATCAACCTCTATTTTTCCACTGGCTTTTTTGGTCAAGCCTTTAGGCAAAGCCTTGTACTTCAGCTTGATTCCCTGTTCCTCCATGTAATCTCCTACCATCTTCGCCATCTGTTGGTCGAATCCTCGGAGAAGAATAGACCTGACGAGGACCGTCACATCGCTGCCGAGCGCATGAAGGAAGCCTGCGCATTCAAGAGCGACAAAGGAGGCTCCTACAACACAAACTTTTTTTGGTCTTTCCTTGAGTTGAAAAAGATCATCAGATGTGAATGATAGTTCCCTTGCATTTTTTATGTCTTAAGGATAGGCTGGCCTCCCCCCAACTGCGATCAAGATATGTTTGGCAGTGACGAGTTCGTCTTCCCCCTTTCCGGTGAGCCTGATGGTGTTGGGCCCTTAAAGTTTGGCGAGTTTGTTTTTGTAATCGACCTTCTTGAGCATGAGCTCCTTCTTGTAGCCGAAATTTAGCTTCTTTATGTGCATCTGTATCTTTTATACCATCTTTTACCAATTGTGTTCTCCCTTCTCTAGATTCCATCCACTCTCTGTGATATCCTCGGCAGACTCACCACACAACGCTGCGAAATGCATCAGTTTTTTGGGAATGCACCCTACGTTTACGCATGTTCCGCCGATGCCCCATTTCGTGCCTAATGGAGATGGCTTCACGAAATCAGCAAGCCCGACTCTGGCACCGAGATCGGCTGCGGCCTTAGCAGCTGAAAGGCCTCCTGAACCACCACCAATTACGAACAAATCGTAATTGAATTATTGCATACTAATTTTACCTAATAATGATCCATCCTTCATAAACTTTAAAATCAATTAATCCATTAAAATTAAAGCAGCTCGAACGCGTGAGGTCTCGTCTGACTGTCGTGCTGGCAGCAGGCTTCTATAAATTTCAACCCTGCCTACGAAAAATTTTAGGGAAATTCGGGAATCGCCCCTCCTTTTATTCTTTAAGTGAATTAAGCTAAAGAAAAACAATTTTACCAAGGGTGCTTGCCAGTTGCTAATTAGATAATTAAGCAGCCTAGACTCCAAATGTCTGATCTCCTGCTTTGCTTGCTATTGAGCAAAATTTAAGGTGCCATCCAATAAAAAGAACCTTTTATCGACGAACTATTTTATGAGTTTTAAAACAAGTTTTTCAAAATATCCCTGCGCTTAGCAGATCCTAAATCTGTTAATTTGACAGTTTTATGTCCGTCAAAAAGCACATTGGCGCCTTTGATATCCCTGTGAACAATATTATTTTAATGGAGAAAAACTAGAGCTTTGAGCAGCTGTCTCACCATCCATTTTATAACAGACTCACTTAGGGGGCCGAATTATTAAATCAGTTTATCCAATGAGCCAGCTTCCATTTTCTAAAGAAATAGAAAAAGCTTTTAGTCCTTGACTTCGTAGCCTAAGCATTTAACAATATTTGGGTGATCCATTCCTACAATCAACTACAAGTCGTGCTCCAATCTACCTAGCTATTTATTCTGCACCTACTTCACAGCTATTATTTCGCCCGACGGACCCAAAGCTTAATATACCATTCCTTCAGAGCCCCTCCCCAGTATTCTCTAATTATTGATCTGAATCGAAGAAAGTGAGATCAGCGGAACGACTTTTTCTAAGCATTTTTATTTTTGGAAATCAGTCTTTTTTAATTACTCTGGTATGGGTGGTAGCTTTTGGCTAATGCTAAAGACATTAGATTGATAGGTTTTTTTGGCGGGCCGGGTTGTCCTATTAGCCCTCCTTTTGAAGTCGAAGTCTTCTTTAAATCGCTAGGCCTTGGACGAGTTGTCCAGCAAAGAGGGCGATAAAATTACTTTTTTAAGCTGGAGCTCTCTCCTTTCGCTAACTGAAGTGGATTTAGGTGTTTTGTTGGAGTTAGGGGTAGGTTTAACGTGAACAAGGTTAATCCTGACCCTTGGAGAGGCTGTGGCCTTAAGCTAGATACTGTATTTATTGAAGGCATTCATGTTATAATCACGAAAATAATCTCACCTAATACCTAGCTTGGACTTTCGAAAGAAACCTACTTACTCCTTTTTCTCTTGCTTGTGGAATAGTTCTTTGAAGCCCCTGAGTTCCCTTATTTGCCGGGTCTCTGACGACTATTATTTCTATAAAAAAGCGGATTTTCGCAGGGGAGGCTGAACAAGTGGAGAGGCCTATCGCTTGAGCTATTAATCGGTCTAATTTTTGTTAGAAAGCTGAATCAGATCACTGAGTTAAAATGGTTTACCACAAATAATACATTTTGATTTCTTGTCTTTGAAGGTTTAAAAAGCCTTAATAGAAAAAACACAACCACAGCTCCAGTTTCCCAGGAAGGGCTTAGTGCCATTGTGAAGTAAGCCCGTCAACGTGCATCTTAGAAATGTTTGATTCTAGAGTAGCTAAATTTTGATTGATTTCTCATTGAGCTGTTTGATGTCATCCAGCTTCTTTATGTTCATATTCCTTTGCTTTTTTGACGCCAATGCTTCCAAAAGTGGAAAATAGTTGTAGATGTTGCCCTTGCGGTCGAAGGCTAAAGGAACTTCGAGCGGCTTTTTCGAAAAGGAGCACTGAGAAAGTTTTTTGGCCAATAGGAGAGTAGATGAAATGGCTGGCGGGACTTTTTTTTATTTTACCAACTCTTTTCTGCCTGGAATATCTCCCCCGTCGTTTCCCATATAATAAGCTAATTTGTTGGTAGCTAGTTAATAAAATATTTATTTCAAATATGTATCACACAAGGTATGCCCCCTACTACACTGCTTACTACACTCAGATCCCCTACCTTGACAATGAGATCAGGACTGTCGAAAACATGAGACTTAATGAGGCTGGTCTTAAGAGGAACCGAGTCAACAGAACCATCTAGGGGCTCGCCGCTACTGCTCACAAAGCCAATATCCTCGACCATTAGCTTTGTAGATCCAGAAGAGACGATTATTTGCAAGATAGAGACTTCCACCAAGGCCTGCAGTTCAGCACAAGGGCTGCCATCACTCGGGGTGTCGCCGAATGGAACAACTTCAGTGCAAGGAGGAACTATGAAAGAGCACAAGACTACAACAACGTAAACCATTTGGGATCAAGGCTGCTGGACAACAGGTCTCGATCTTTGGAAAGATTGCACCAGGTCCGCAGGTGGATTTGATTGAATATTTAATAATTTTATAAGTTGAAGGTTTGATGAACACTTTAACAGGATTCCTGATAGACACAATGATAGGCCTGACCTTCTAGTTATTTAATGAACCTATAAGCCAAAGCAGTCCTCTTGGGAGACTCTGGGGTCGGCAAGTCCTCCATAGCACTCCTCCTCCTTCATCATTCCTTCTTCCAACAAGTCAGGAGCTCCATCGGCTCTTCCTACTTTTAAAAGCAGCTGGTTCTGCCTGACCATCGGAATTTCTCACTGAAGATTTGGGATACAGCAGGTCAGGAGAGATTTCGAGCTTTCACAAGAATATATTTCAAAGACGCTTAAGCAGCTGTCATTGTCTACGACATCTCCAAAAGGAAATCCTTCTTATCAGTAAAAAGTTGGATATTAGGTACGATAAAACTCTGCTTGGAATCCTTTGGTCATAATACTCGCTAACAAATCAGATTTGTTCTAGTAGGAAGAAGTTTCATACGAATAAGGAGCTTAGCTTGCCAAGTCAGAAGGAGCTTTGTTTAGAATGGTCAGCGCAAAAATGAAGGACGGCGTCTAATAGGCATTTATGGATGTGTGCTGCGGCTTGGCCAAGAAAAAGGATGAGTGCAACTAGACGGAGAGAATTAGTTACTTTGATTTAAATAAGCAAAGGAAAAGCCGAAAACGCTGTTGAAATTATGATCGTTTTAATTTTAGTGTCTACCTCATCTCTTTTGTGTGAAGTCTGCTAAAGAGTTGTAAGAACAGCTAGACTACCTTTTTCTGGAATTATAGGGCAAAGGTTGGCAATGTAGGTGTGCAGGATAAAATGTAATAGGGTAATAAGACAAGCTCAAGGCTAAGCAGTGCTAATTAATGCTAAAAAAGATGTCATCTCATATATTAAATAAGCTCTTGGCAAGATCTCTATTCGATTTCTGCCTTATTTCGTTTAACTGTCCAGCAAATTAGCAGTTTTTAAATGAAGAGGTGATAAGAAATTCCTCGACAAAATAAGTGTTCCTAACCAAACTCAGAATCGCTCAAGTCAGTGATATTCATTTGGACATCAACTTCAAGCAGGAAAGCTCTTCATAATGTGACTATTTGATCTGCTGCAGAGATGGGACAGGATAAAACAAAATAGCCAACATTAATTGCGATACTTCTTAACAGTTTCTGTAAAAGGCTATCGATTAAATAAAATAGCTCAAGGCCGACATCTTAATTGTGACTGGAGATTTGATAGCCCACAATTAATGGTAAAAAGACGAATAGCTTATCAAGTAGACACTTTCGAAAGTAGTAAGACAGATTGAGAGGGTGGGCGTTGAGACTGTTTATGCTTTGGGCAACAATGACCTGGTATTCGACCACCAATTCAGCATCCATAGGGATTTGTAATCCAGGAAGAAATTTGCGATGTAAGCCAAAATTACTTAGCCCTCCTTCTTTAAATGTGGCTACCATTCCAAGATCATTCAGAACATGAAGTTCATTGCACTCAACTTATAGCCAGCTGATCTAACTAATTTCGAAAGTATCCAGGACTATGAGGCCTAATGCAGACAGCAGAGCTGGCTCTTCTACCAGCTTGAGTAAGCGGTATCAGAAAACATTCCTGCTTTTCTACTCGCCCATAGTCCACTGACAAATTATAATAATTATAAATAATATGTGGATCGACTGCTGAATATTATAAACCAATACCCAG
This sequence comes from Craspedacusta sowerbii, assembly GCA_003687565.2. Classification (NCBI taxonomy): domain Eukaryota; kingdom Metazoa; phylum Cnidaria; class Hydrozoa; order Limnomedusae; family Olindiidae; genus Craspedacusta; species Craspedacusta sowerbii. The sequence continues at coordinate 16,586 of QQSS02008900.1, read as the reverse complement.
ACATTATAAAGGGACAGTTCTATGGACATAGTCACAATGATTATTTCAAGGTGCATTCCAACGGCATGATAAGCTTTGTTAGTCCTGCCCTCAGTCCCTTTAAGACAGGCAAAAGCTATTTCCGAATTTATTAGTTGTCCTAAAAGAAAATATAAAACTACTGGCAATACAAACTTACCTTGCCAAGTCAGCGATACTATCTTTAGTATCAATTTATCGCCAGATTCAATTCCACTGATCCTGACGCTCTCAGATCAATAATTGCCAAGGCCTACACTTCTTAGTAAACAGCCAAGCTATTCGAAATCAATCAAGTCAAATCCACCGCTGGGATATTCAAATCCAGCTGCAAACTAAGAGAGCATCCTCGATAAATTTAAGCATGCCTCGGACCATAATTTTTGCACTCGATCTTGCATCTTATCAAACTTCATAATTGATTATCATTTATTTTTTTTCTTATTGAAGATAGCAAGCTATCTTTGTCCAAGCTGTAAACTCACTATACGATGCAGCACCCATGACTGACTCAGCATCAACCCTAAAGAACTTAGCCACAATTAAATCAAAAAGTCTTGGCCTTGCCCCTCCAGTTTTATTGAAAAGTACCACCAGACCAACAATCCCAACAAGATAATCATGGCAAAAGAAAAAAGAGCTCTTCTTCTTCCTTCCAAATAGACCAAATTTCTGGGCATGGCAAGGAGGCCTATGTTTAGCCATGCCATATATTGTAGAGTATAAACCTTGTTGAATAAAATAAATAGCCATGTCTGCACCATGAGGCATAATGGAAAGTCATGGTATAGATATATTCCTGCTGAAATCACTAGCGAAATTTGCAAAACTAAAGGAACCACTCTTTGCATCACACTCTAGACACCCATTGACAGATAAGTCTGCAGAAAGTAGGGGGAGTAGCTGTGTCGGTGATCCACCCTCTTCAGATGATAAAACACAGCTTGCTATAAAAATTCTGGATAGTAAAGTTGGGAGATGAGTGTGGTCGTAGCGAGAGTAGCGAACCCTCCAATGGCGAATGAGACGATTTACCATGAGACAATTTTCTTAGTCCTTTTATAAAACCTAAAGATGATTGGTATTGCGAAGATTACAGGAAAAATCCTAAGATGAATGCTCAGACCATAAGCCAGTCCACTTAAAAAGTAGTAGTCCTTCTCTAGCGCAATTATAAATATTAGCAGTAACATCACGATTAAGGAGTCGAAGCTCCCTCTGGTGGACAAGTAGAAGGTCAAAGGATTCAGCAAGTAAACTGCGCTGATTTGCCAACTTGCTGTCCATTTGAAGATTAAATAAGTATTTACTAAATCTGAAAAACAAAAAACAGCCTTGCCTAACCAGCCTACCCACAGATTAATATAGCAAATCCAGGCAAGAATTGGCGGGTATCTGTAAGTTGTATGAGTGTAGGGGGAGAGCCCTTACGATAGATATTTGGCAGCGTCTGTGAAGACGCGGTAATCTATATCAGTATAGCCCACCTGCTGTGAATCCCAGATACACGATTTGTAGATGAGAAAGGCTCTGATTAATGCTCCGATTCCGAGGAGGAGAAGGAATTGGTTAAATTGTTGAGTCATAATGGAATTTATTTGTAGATGCTGCAGGAGAAAGAGAATAGCAACGCTCGAGACCAAAGTCTCTAGATAATTTGAGCAGGCTTGTTAATAGTCTAAACATTTGAATCTAGACCAAGCCAGCATGCTCTTCTTGTATGGCCTTTACAAGCAAGCACATTTCGGAGATTGCTAGGAAGGCTTAACAGTTGATTTAGTCAGAAGAGCAAAAAATGAAGCCTGGAGACGAAACAAGGGGATGACCAGTGTTTAGGCTCAGCAAAGCTATATATGCATTCTCAACAAACTGAAGGACTAAAATAATACTATGGGATAGACTCAGCACTAAGTGATGGGAAATCTCATTTTTAAAAAGAAATAGCAACCCGACTAGAAGGAATAAGATTAGCAACTTTAATCTCTCCGCAAAGCCATTTAATCTGAGGATTCGGCTGCTATCACGCTCCTCCTAACTTCATGTCCCGACTTGCTCACTCGCAAAAACAAGAAAGCCATCGACCCTCTCATCTTCGCCATCGACAAAGAAAAACCCGTAAGCGTTAGATCTATTTTAGCATTTTAACCTAGCAAACTCAGCGTTGATAGTTAGGGAAATACACCTCTTGATTGCGCAATACTTCTCGAGAACTAAGAAATTATTTAAATGCTACGCGAGGCCAGCTTCCCCCTCACGCCCTAAATCCACTCATCTAGGACTCTTCAGAATTATGGACTTTAAAATTACAATTTCAGTGTTAGTCAGTAAAGCTAATGAAGGATCATGTGAATCTATTGTGATTATTCCTACCTCACGATGCACGTGCCCTTCAATCTACCCCCCTACCAGCAGCCGTTCAAGGCTTTTCCGTTAAATTGATATACCGCTGCGCCTTCGATGAAGCCTGCGACAGAACTTCCGCTCAGTACTCTATTACGCATTTCGAAGCTGCCGTTACAAATATTTTTTCCTAGATCCAAATCTCCTCTGAAACAAATCTAATCGTTGGTAAATTAAGATTAGGTGCATAGATTCCCCTTAAAAATCCCTGTCAGAGTTTGTCCGTCATTGTACATGAGTCTTCCTTAGCCCCAGGGCTGATTTGCCTTAAAGTTCCCTTCATAAATATCTCCATTCCCAAAGTAGTAGATTCCCTTAAGCATCTGGTCCTCGACCCACTAACCTTCGAACCTATCTTTATTAGGAAACAAGTAGACTCCTGCGCCATGACGCTTAAAATTTTGCATCAAGCCATTATAAAGTCCCCTTTATTCGTTCCAATACTATACTTTTTTCTTTTAATCTATCCTGTTCATATACCAATGTCCCTTCAAGAAAAATTTTTATCCCTTCTTGCTTTTTCCTTGAATCTTACCTTCACCGTGTTTCGCCCCTTTTAGCCACCCGCCTTCATACACCCAACCCATGTTATAGTGATACGCCCCATGTCCGTCGCTAATCCCATCGAAAAACTGGCCTTAATAAAACTAAAGTCGATGGTTAAAGAAATAGATCCCCTGCCAAAAACCATTTTCAACAGATTTTCCTACAAATATGTCCTAATTGTTGTATATCTTCAAGATTGAAGATTCGTAATGATAGATATCACAGGTTTATTATTCCTACTTCCTGATAAACTAGCCTAGGTTATTCCTAGCTTTGTCCCTTTTCAATCTGAACTAGGCCTTTGCCTCGGAGGAGATGTTAGGAATCTCTAAAAGGACCATTCGAATCAAATGTGTATAATTAAAATCAACGTTTTCGACTTCGATAGATGGAGTCAAAAACGGAGTCGATGTGTTCGACCTATCTTTGACGCTTATCCATGAATTACCTTTTTAATTCTCTCATTTTCCCACAATCTTTATTTCTCAGTTAGCATTACTATATTATTCTTTAGAGTTCCTACTTTGACTTTTTAAGAATACTATTCTCATTTTTAGAATTTTTAAGCAACACTAGACAGCCTTACATCTACTACTGCAACCTGCAGATGTACTCACTATCTTTATGTGACTGATTTATCAGATTACGCATCTCGTGCTCAACCTATTCTAACCGCCGCAACATTGATCTCTTCTCTGACTATTACTAGGACACTCTCATTTAAGACCCTTTGAATCTAAGCTTTAACTATTCGAGTTATTTGGATAAAGCATTGATCTAGTGTGAAGCATCTCGAATTTTATTATTTAGTTAGGTGATGATTGCGTCTTTCTTGGTAAGTTCTGACCTGAAGAGCTTGGACTAGATATTGATTTAAGAGAGCAGATCCTTTAAGGAATCCTAGTTTTCGCTGAACCTTTTGCACTAGAGTTAGTATTTTTTCACCTTTTATAAGAGGGAAGATATTTATTATTATTTTCGTGATAATGCCTATTTCCAACTCTATTCTACCTTCTTTGTATGCTCGCTGTTTTCGCGTATACTCTCCTAGCATCTCCGCATCTACCTGCATGATTACTACTTTAGAACTTGATTCGCTCTTCTGCACTACTCCAAAGCTGATCGCTCTTTTATTAGAAGATTCTAGCTTTCCTTAAGTTGTTCTTTTAGTCGATTGCAAAACTAAAAGGAAAGATGAAATTAATTTTGAAGTGCTTGAAGCATCCCACTCAGCTACTTGTTTTATGCTTTTAGCAAACAGATTTATTTGTCCATTATCGCTATTGTATTTTCTTGTTATTTGAATGTTTCCTTAAGAAGCTAGACTTTTTACTTCTGAGACTTAAGCTTGCGAAGGAAAACCTCTTAAAATTCTATTTATCTGATACGTTCCTATGGTGGCTATCCGCACAGGAGATGAGTATTTCCTCTCATGAAAATTGAAATTAAACGGACAAAATTTAGTTAATCATTTCTACTTGGATGCCTTACACCCTCCGTATAGTTAATTTGAAATTCGTGTAAATTTGGTTATTTAACTTTTAATTTTCTTAAAAGACTGCGGGAAATCATAAACCTTATTGGAAGCAAAGCCTGTTTCGCCATTCAGCTTAGACAGCACATTTGCGTAACAATTATTTCCTAACTGGAATTTCTTCGGTATAGCTGATTTGGGCTTGTTATTGTATTCTTGGAAGGATTAATGTATTTAATTCAAATTAATCGAATCCCTTAACTTGTTGGCCTACTTCGAAGATGGGTGATTTTAATTGATTGATATTTTTTAATCCTTTTGAGACCGTTTGGAAATCTTGCTTTATCGAATGTCAATGGGCAATTACTGATAACTTAATAGCTATTGAGTGACTGGTTTCTAACTAATTACTTTCTTTGCTTCTATATTGTTCGAAATTTAAGAATATTGCGCCTTGGGATTTTAGACTGCCGACGTTTACTTTTTAATACTTCCTCTTAGACTATTCGCCCTTGATAGAATATACTGCGGCCCTGCTGATTTGCGGACCACAGAATCTATTATAATAGGCTGGGGCTAATACGACGATACGGTTTTAACTTTCTCATTGCTCACTTTGGATTTGGATTAATAAACAGTGGGTAACTGTTTATTATCGAGAAGAAGAGGCTAGAACTGGGGGAGGTTTTGCGAATTTTTGAGTGCTGGGACGATCGAAAGAGGTTTGGCTGTATTTGTGAAATTCATATATATTAGAACGTTAAGATTGGAAGTAAAAGCTTATAATATTCCTTTTTTATTCAGATAAGTTTAACAAGCTTCCACCCTGCTAGCACAACCACCAACAGATGCGAACCTATCACCATCTTGAAGTCTCTCCCGCTTAGTGTATTTAGGAAAAGACCGAGACTTACGCTTATGTTCATTAAGGCATTGTAAATTATCATCTAATTTTAAGACTATGCCTACTTTTTGTACTAGTAAGCCAACGCTAAAGACACACTCTGATAGCAGCAATCACACATTCCTATCAAGGTAACAGCCAGACAAAAAATCGCATAACTCTAAATCGCCACACTAAAAAGAATTAAAAGATATCCGAAAGTTAGAAAATAGCACAAAAGAGATGCACAGATGATGCTCGGAATAATATTTCCCAATTTAAACATTAAATAACCTCCTACTATTTACCCAAGTCCTTAAGCTACCAAAATTATAAAAATTTACCTGTTTTTTTCCAACTCATCAGAGCTCTTAACTAATTATTATCCGACTACTGAGACATATCCGAAGGTGAATGAGATGGTCAGACCTGTCGCTATGAAAAATATAAAAAGCTGTTTAAATGCGAAGCCATATTGATTCAAGTTGAAAAAATTACTTATTTGAGACTAACTTTGCTTATTCCTCTTCTATTTGGGCACATCTTCAATAAAAACACAGAAAAAGCAGACTACTATTCCTGCTATTGTATTTATTTTAAAGATTTAAAAGGAATTGAAGCTGATAGACAAAAATTGGTTGATTAGATTTCCGGCTAGATTAGCAGACTGAATGATCATCCAACTAATCCCGAATAAGCTTGCTGAGTCCCCTTCTGCCAGTAAGCTCACGTAAATGCACTGGCCATAGTACATGAACGAAGTTAAAACTCCAGAAATAGCTACAATTATTAATATAGCCAGACAGATACCCAGTTTATTTTCGTATGTTTTCATTTAAGACAAAAACATACCATTCAGAACAAAAAGTGGAGTACTAAGGCAACCTATAAACATGAGTTTCCCGAATGACCAGTCTTTTATGTATGGCGTGATGACTAGAAAGCCGCCCATAGAAAATAAGAAAAATATTGCAGTCATGAGTTGAGAAATCTTTGGCATTTAGCATTGATAGGCCAGATAGGGAAAGAAGGCAATCGCTGAATTATTAATTGACAAACTCAAGAACATTATTAAAGAAAGTCTTACCACTTTTTGAATATTACTCATAAATAATAAAAATATGATTGTCATTTAAAATAATTCAATTCACCAACCTCCAACGAACTCCTTTCTCATAAAAATCCAACAGCACCTGAGGAAAGTTCTCTCTCATTTCTTTATTTTTAATCTATGATGCCTTCAAACCATTTTTCCATTATACCATAAAACTTATCTAAGCACCTCTTCTATTTACATAAAGCACTCTTGATGGCTCATCTCTACCTAAGATACCACAGCTTCCTTAGCTTTTATTCACTTTTTTCTCTTTTTCAAACTTTACTAATCTATGAGTCATGCTCTCCTTTCTAGCTTGCTAATATTAGTATTAACGGACGAGATTCATAGCATTTCTTAAATGTGCTAAAGGTTACCAGGTAAATTCATTATCAGGATAATTTTACCAAAGCACTTTGTAATAAGTTAGATTATCTTGTAAAATAAACACTTTCTTAACGTTTATCAACTATTTCCCTAACTTCAAAGACTTAGTTTTTCAGATTGTTTTTCTTTTTCATAGTCTCAAATAATTGTCTAAATTAAAGCGTTGATAATGGGAGTTGGTAAATGAGTTACCAAGCCTAATAAATAAAACTCCATTTAGCTGATTAACTATCTAAAACTAATATAATCAATTCAATGCAGAATTTTGAATAAGTGATTTATACTTTTATCTTCCGCATTAGTTCTATTCACCGCAATCTTTTGACTTTGGAGTCTCCCCAAAATCCAGTCAGCTAAAAATTTACCCCTACTCAGATTCATTTAGAGTTACTCTCTTATTAACATTTAATAATTTTGATTTCGGCAAGTTAATTTCAAAGCCCAGGCTTACTCTTTATTTGCGTCCTCAGTCTATTTCCTACCCACAGCACATTAACTCATTAATTGGTGAGTATTCGATTTAAAATTGAATTAGAAAAAATATTATTTGTAGACAATAATCTTATCGCAATCTATGATCTCCACCTCATCTATTAAGTATTTTAATTATTCACCTAGCTTGTTAATTACTGTTAACTCGTTCATCTCCTCATTTAATACCATCGCATATACTCTCCTTTTTCGCTGCAGCCGATAAAAAGCCAGCCCTCCTAATCCTAAAGGGATGTAGACTTGCTTGATGCATATTAATGACAAGATCGAGCTTAGCCAAATTAATTTCTGGATCTATTGTTGGAAATAGGGTGGAGCACATTAGGAATAGATAACAGGGTAGACTAAATCTGAATTTCTAAGTGAAAGGAAGTCAAGAAGTTCCTTGAAATGGAAATTGGCATGAAGTTCTTGTCTTATCTTTGGGAAACTAATCATCCTCAAAATCCTTAAATTCCTATTCATTTTATAATAGAGAGCATCATTTCTGCTAATAGCAATTAATATGAACGACTAGAAAAATAATTGTTTTTAGCTATTTGTTTAGACTGAAGCTATGATCAAACAATAGCCCATACAATTGGGATCAGGTTCCCATCATTAACGAATTTAATAAATCATTGTTTCAAAAGAGCAAATTAATTTTAAAAAGATTGTGCTATTACTTCTGCTAATATTCATTATTGTAATTTCCGGGGTTGGAATGTTTTTTGGAATTAAGAGTCAAAATAAATTTAAGTGCGAATTATAATAATGCCAAAACTCTTCGCGCGAACTGCTTTAGTATTTGGGAGACTTATAAATCGGAGAGGAGCTAAAGCTCTAACTTATAAGATATTCATCTTTTCTTAATAAGACAATTTAAAACAGCCAAAGCTAGGAAAATACTTAGACAATCTTTAGATAACTAATTTAAAGTTCCATATGTCTATTTTAGCACTTTTATTAGCCACGTCCCTATATTTATTCGCTATAAAAGCTCATCTTCAACTCTAAAGACAGACTATTCGCTTACCTCAACATTACTTTCATGAATTCATTAATGTACAGTCATTCCTCTCAAGAACTGATCAAGTTGAGATGCAATAGATTGGACTCAAAGTAGTCAGTTGCTTTAACTTAATAGGAATTTTGTAATAAAAAAATAATATCATTGCATTATATAGGAGGGATTGGATATTCAGTATTGAATGTAATATAGGGGGTGATCAGCCTGATAAATATAACGAGCAGTTTAAAAAATGTCTCAGTGTCTTGTTAAGCGTTTGCGAGGACAGACCGTGATTAATTTTTGGGCAAACTTCTTAAGACGTTATAAGTATTATTTATATAGAAATATGATAGACTATTCAAAAGCTTCCATTAATTTGCTTTAGTTTGCTTACAATTATATTCTCACTATTCGTCCGCCCTTCTATCTTTGAAGCTTTAGGCCAGGGAACTTTCTAACAATTTGCTAGCTTAGCTGTTGGAAATTATTACCAATCTTCTCATCGATATAAATGAGACACCTTAAAATACTCCGATCATTAAAACTAATTCGTTTATTATAAAAGATAGGCTTCAGATGGGTTAAGCAATTTTCATAATTGCAGTTTCTGAAGGAGCTACTTACGCAAATAAATTGTATTAAGCACTAAGCCAGCAGTAAAAGTAGATGGTAGGCATAGCTTTCATAAGTCCAACCTCTAGTTTTAAAGCTGATTAAAAAGATAAACCTATTAATTACATATCCAATGAATTGGATTAAGTCTTGAGGTTATTTAGACAGCGGTATTTCCAAATAAATAAAACAGCCCTCTTAGAATCCAACAATGTCCCCCGTATCTTTTAGGGTGATGCACTTCATCACGATCCGAAATAGTATATTAGATATTACTCTGCCTAGCTGCTAATTATAATCGACAAATTTCTTTATCACATTAATCCTAAACTCAAAAATCTTATAAGTTCTTTATTTCTATCAATCAGCAGCTTCTATATTTAAAATAGAGTCTTGTTTTATTTAGACTCATTTGGATAAAGCAAATAATAGATAGAATTAAATACTAGCAAGCAGGGAGCTTTCTTGACTGGAGAGTTAACACTTCTTCAAATTTAGGGCTCTGGACTCTTGACATTGACACCTTAACTATATAGGGTAATGTTCATTTATGAATGCAAATTGATTCAATCTGACAAAATTTACAACATTTATTTGTTAGGGAAGAAGGGAGACTTCTACGAGGGTAGAGTATATTTCAACAACCAATGGATAGTTCGCAAATCAGTTCTAACATAGCCAATAATTTTATTTCTCTCTCTTAGAGTCAATAGAAACCGAATATAGATAATAAGATTAAGTGATTGATTGGATTTCATTTTTTCAGCTTGCTCTTCCTTTCGTTAAACTTTTTTTAAATGTTGACAGGGACAACTCCTTGCTACTTGCTTATCATATTTTTTACCATCTCTGGTATGGAACCCTTCACATCCGAATCTGAAAAGTAAGTTATTCTGACTTTGCCGCCTTAAAGCCTTTATACGATATAAGCTCCCAGGTGTATTTCGCCTCTAACTGATCCCTTTATTTATTTGATATAATCGATACTCTTGCAAGTTAAATAAGTTTTATTCTACTAATTGATTGTGACTGCTGCCACCACAAAATCCCTTTTGCTAACAAGCATAATTCCTTTAAATTTAAGATGATTTATTTGATATTAACCATCCTTTGCTAATTATTAGACTGATTCACACAATGAATCGGTATCCTTTATGCAATCTGGGCCGTCCATATAATCGACTAATTCTTTAATATCATCACATTTAAATTCGTGAATACTCTTAATAATATTTCTTTATCCTTATTTAATTGTGTACTGCAAGCAGGGCTTGTTACTGAATTCAACCCAGCCCTATTTTTTCTAATAGCTCTTAGCCAGTTAGAAAGCTTTTTTGGCCTATGCTTTAAAGTCTACTTATTTATTGACTTACATATTAATTTTTCCAAATTATAGAAAAAATAAATTTCCACAAGTTAGAAATATAAGCTAAATATAAGCTCAAAAATTTACTTAGGAAAAAAAATATCCAAGCAATTGATCAAATTAATAAGAGGCTAATTATATATAAGGATTATTCAAAATATTTTATTTTCCCATCAAGATATTTAATAATTTGAATAACAATTCTTTAAAATCTATCTTGTTCTTTACCGAAAACGGAGTTCCTAATTCAACATTAAGAACCCGAAAGGCTAATGACAAAAGGCATTTATCCGACAACTAATATTAAATGTTTGTTTTTTTTCATTTTTGCCAATACTATTTATTGTAAAAATTTATATCCAATCATATTCATTCAATCAAAGATCGGCACTTTAAGCGAAATTATTTCGCAGCTTATTTATGATCTCGCAAAAATATTTTATCGAAAAAAGGATCAATCCTTTTATCAACCTTTTTATTTCTTTTTCGAGCTTCTTTCCTTTTTTTTCTTTCATCCCTCAATAAAATTTTTTTTATCCTTTCAGAAAACCTTTTTTTTTAATTTGTAATTAATTAATTTAAATGCGCTGGTTGCGGAGCAATTTAAATATTGACTTTAGGATCTTTGCCTTTTAACTCTTCTAATTTTTTGTACAACTCTGAGTAATTATTAAGTTACTTGAGTTAATCTTTTGAAATAATTGGCTCAAAGAGGGGTTTGATTTGTTAAATGCTATTGCTTTTTTCTTACTTCTGTTCAATTACTAAAGGTTAGTTATTGTTTCTTAAGATTCCTCGAATTACATATCCATTGCTTATATTTTACAATAACTGAAAATTTTTATTAATTTGTGGGCAATCAAATTTCAAATTTCGAAGATTATTTTTAACTTGAAGATTTGTCATTACACCTTTAGTTGCTAATATTTTTTAGGTAAATTTAGGAATTTTTAAGGATTAATTTATTTTAGGTCTTTTAAGATGAATCATTTCTTTCTTTTCTTAGTGATGAAATTATTAAAGTATTCTTAATTTTTTGGATTTTCGATCGACATAATGATCTCGAAAGGATTCATGCTTGATTTTCACTTTAAAATTATCAGATCTGCAATAAAGATTACTTTAATTTCTTATCTAATTAACTCTCTTTCTCATCAACTAATATCCTTTATGAAAGAGTTTGCTTTTATGTCCCACTATAGGCAACTTTATAATTCTTCTTAAGAAAAGTGAACCATTTTAGTCAACTTAAACATAAAACTCATCTTTAGGTCCCTTTTATTACTGCTATACGTATGAAACAGGAAGAGGCTTTGCAATATTAGGCAAATTGGGTTTGATCTGAATAATTTTACTTACCAAGGGCTATTGATTTGTTTAATTTTGAATTGGCTTTTAAGGCTAAGGAAGCTGTAAAGTAATTTACTGATTTATAATATCTATGGCTTTTTAAAAAAGCACAGTAAGTTAGATAAATCTGTCTTCATCGTGATTCAGATGGCTGAGAGTTAGGATTATGCTTTATCCAATTTAATGCAATCTTAAATAATTCCATTAACACCATGCCCTATAATATCTTAATTTTTTTTTGTGGATATTATTATAATTCAATTTAAGATTTTAAAAGTCCTGAAAGAAGTAGGGAGGGAGTGTTTAGATTTGATTCAATTTCAAAAATTACCCATTTTCATCAAGAATAGAAAGTGAGATGGCAAGAAGAAAAAGGCTAAACAATTAAATGTCTAGGAATTAGCACCAAGTAGAACACAAATCGAATAAGAATTTGCAAAAAACTTATGAATTTATTTTTACTCCTAGCAATTTGAACGCATCGTGCTACTTTTAACGAAGATATTGCTAAGATTTCTCATTCAGCTATTATTTGCGTATACACCTGCATCTGGTTATTTAATTTAGAAGAGTTGCTTATAACCCTTAACTTGAATCTCCGATCGTACTTATCATTCCTTCATATGAAAAGCATTAAGCAACTTATTTGACCCAGTCATTGAAAGCACTAATTGTTGCATTTTATTGTTAGTAGTTTTGAATTAAAGCCTTTTGTATACGTAAGTTCAGTTATACAAAATCGATAAGCCCAATCGACAGATCTTTAACTGAGGACTGCCCCATTGCGTTTGCAAATAAACCCACTATCTATTGAAAGAGTGGATGGTAATAGACGGCTAACTTACGATCAACATCAGCTTTAAGAGATTTATCCATTTTTAATCATTCAAATCGTTAAAGTAAATTATCTATATGATCATCGATAATCTTTTTATTAGGAGCGAGTTATAAGCTAATATTCTTAAGCCTCTACAATCTTATCAGTAAATCTATTCTCTGGATAAGAAGGTGCTTCTATCTCTTCATATTCTAAAATTAAAAAGCCCTTTTAATATAATTAGAATAAGTTATATTTAATGATAGATAGCAAATTAAACCTCTCCTCTTCTATCTAATCCTTTCTATTTAAAATAAACTAAAGTAATGAAATGTAAAAAATGTAAATTTCTTATGTACTCTTTTTGCAATTAAAAAACTTTACATCATTATTTATGAATATTAATATGCATCAATGGCGAAATAAAAGTCAGTCTGGCCTTCTCAGAAACCCTCAGTAAAAATTTAAATTACAGTATGTTTATGAGTTTAGATTTATTAACTTTATATTTAAATAAAACAGTGCATTTAAAGTTAGATACATTTTTATAAAATAAGACTGGAGAGAATGGGGATGGAAGGGCTTGATATAAAGTAAGATAAAACAATTTGCTATTCAAATTTATTTCCTAAAATTTTTTCTAAATACTTTATACTATTAGGCTTAAAATAAATTTAACTTGTTAAGAAAAGACAAAAATTTCCGATAGTAAATTAAACAAGTTTATACATTCCGTGCAAAACTAAGAACAATCTTTCGATAATCCTTCAAAAATATAAACAGTATATTTATAATCTTAATGATAAAAATACCAAAATGCAAGAGTATAAACAATCTTCACAGGTAGTATTTTCTAAATATAAAAGGAACATATAAAAGGCTAGTGCATTTCTAAAATAATATTTGTGAAATGTGTTTGTTTAGATAAAATTAAAAAGTTATGGCCTATTGATTCTTCTAGTTAGATACCGTAAAGAAATTGATTAGTATGCTATGATAAGTAGATACCAACCCTTTTTACTTAGACCTACTAAGGCATGTCACCAAACTATTAAACCCAAAAATATCTAATGCTAAAGACTAACTTAAAATATTTAAATTAAGAGAATTAATATCTTTGTAAATGTAGCACTATTCATAAGAAAAGCACCTAAACATAAATACTAATACAAGAGAGTTCACCAATTTAGTTGTTGATTTTTCATTCTGAGTTGTTATGAAGAAGCACAAGTCTTAAATATTAAAATATTAGATTTTTATGGAAAATGCCTAAGATGGGCATTTAAGCGAAACTATTTAAGAAGGTGTAAAAAATCCTTATGGTAAAATAATATAATTGTAGAAATATAATAAACACCTTAATGATAGTTGAGTAAATGGTGAAGTGTAATTAAATGTTAGAATTAGTTAAAAAAAAATAATAAAAGAGCGGATATTGCATTTATTGAAATGATATAAACAGCTAAATGCTTAAATGAAGAAAGTTATATATAAAATGAAAGTTATGAATAAATAAAATGTTTTAAAGGTTTAAAACAAAATAAGTATTAATTTCGGTGGATAAAGCCTTATAACTTATGATCTTATTTTAAATTAATTGAATTAATTAGACTAAAATATGCTTGATTAAATAACTTTAAGTTTGTTTCTCATTATTTTTAGAACCCCAAAATATTCCAATTATTTTATTATTTGTTATGTTTGAATAAGGTTAAACAATCAACTAATTCAAAATCAAGTCCTACATTGGCAAAGGACAGGACGGAAAAGTTTACAAGGCCTAAAATCGACTCGGAAAGGTCTTCGCTCTTAAAATAATGTAAGTTTAAAGGATGGTTGATGTAAGAGAAACCATCAGAAGGTGCGCATTCCAAATTTACGCAAACGGAGAGGGAATTGTTAAAGGGTTCGAATTATTTTTCTACAACAATGAAAAATTCTTAGTTTTGGTGACAGAAATGTGTAAGAAAAATTTGGATGACTTTCTTTTATAAAAAGAAAAAGTAAGCGATAAGGAAAAGTGGATGTTCATGACAGGAATCTCAGAAGGCCTGGATGTGCTTCACAAAATGAATCATGTCCACAGAGACTTCAATCTAACAAATGTTCTGATCGGACTTGATTAAAGAATCAAAGTAAATGACTTCGGACGGTTGAAAGATTTGGCGATTCAGCGAGACACAACTGGTATAATCGTAAACTACTACAGTGCGCCTTAGCTGATAAAAGGATAATCAACCACATTTTATTCAGATGTTTGGGCAGCTGGGATCGGCTTTTTGCAGATTCTTATCGGCAGAAATTTTCTACCAAATAAGAAAGTGGCTCCTGCGCTTACATAGAATTTCCCTGACCAGTTTCTCCTTCAGATCAGGAATTAGAAACTAAGGAAATTAATAAAGGACATGCTTAATTAATAACCGAAAAGGCGTCCATCAACTGGGTAAATAATCAGGAGACTCAAATAAGCTGAAAAAGTAGAAGGAAAATTATTCATACCGAGATAGTAAAGAAACTAAGCGAAGAAATAGGTAAAGCCAGTCAAGGATTAAACCATTAAAAAAATGAAAGACGAAGCATGGTAGGTGTAAATTTAAGTTTCTGAGATACATGCGTAAAAAAAAGATAAAGGAAAAGTCTAGGAAAAGAAATAAGGACTTCACCTGTCTAAACCAAAGCGAACTATAATATTTTTGCGAGGAAAAACTTGGTCAAACATTTAGGAATTATTGAAAAACTCTAATGATATCAACGAATCCTAATAACTTTCTTTGATTGCTACGTCCTAAATTTACAAGCTCGTTCCTTAATTTACAAGCATGTCCTAAACTTACAAGTTAGTCTTAAATTTACAAGCGAGTCTTAAATTTACAAGCGAGTCCTAAATTTACAAGCGAGTCCTAAACTTACAAGCTAGTCCTAAATTTACAAGCTCGTCCTAAATTTACAAGCCAGTTCTAAATTTACAAGCTAGTCCTAAACTTACAAGCTAGTATTAAATTAAAAAGCTCGTCCTAAAATTACAAGCTAGTCCTAAATTTACAAGATAGTCCTAAATTTACAAGCCAGTCCTAAATTTACAAGCTCGTCCTAAATTTACAAGCTTCGTCAATATTTTGGAATTCTTGAAACGTTTGCCGCAATTAACAATAGTAAACTTTTATATTAAGTACACTCCTAACAAGATCTAAATACGCCATTTATAAAGGATGCTTTGAGTAGATTAGGAAATTATCAGAAAAGATAAAAATCAACTTTCTTGCATAGTCAGAGCATTTAAAACACGAGAAATGTTCGTATGATCCCAAGATGTTGTAAGGTAGACCAGGTCATGTTCAATGCTAAATTATCAATTTGCGAGACTTAGTTTGTGATGGACCATCAATTCAGGAAGGAATAAGTCTGACTTTAAGCTGATCTTCTGAAAGCCTGAATCATCAAATCATCATCCAAACTACCGAGGTTCTTCGACATATGTTCCATTAGCTATCCATTCGTTGTATTAAGAAATTGAAATATCTTGGACTTAAAATTATGAAAACATAATGCTATTCTCCTGAATCATAACTTTCGCGCTGCCGCCTATGACATATATAAAATTGAATTTCCGCTGCTGCTGGGTTGGCACCACTAGTTATTATTGCTTCTCGTACTTAAGGCAGGAAAGGGAGAGCTCACAGTAGGTATTTGACCTAAAGAAGCAGATGGGACAAAAGAGAATGTTGGCGGTATGAGTATTTTAAAGTTGCCACTATACCATTTGTCTTCGGATAATGATATTGGTCATTATTGAGCTGAAGTATTAATTTGAGCTGGCAGAGACTCTGAGTAAACAGGCTTATTCGTGCCTCTTTTTGCCTTGACAGGCTAATAAATATTAGAAAAAGTTAAGAGGAAATAGGTCAAATAGTAATTATAATTAAGCAAGAATCAGGAAATTCGCATTTGACAGCTCTAATACTGCATGCGCCTCTACAGCTTTTCCAGAACATTATCATGGGCTCATATTACGGGCAGAATTCTCGATCAACAATAAGATCTTCTAGAGCAACTAGGTTATATAACATTTCCAATCAATAAAAAAACAGCGGACAGGCCAATAGGGCAAGAAGGGGTTGGGGTTGGGGTTGGGGTTGGGGTTGGGGTTGGGGTTG
>QQSS02008789.1:0-19803 GCA_003687565.2 Craspedacusta sowerbii | reverse complement strand
CACTGGAAGTAGATTTCAACCGAGTGTCACACCCTTGAGCCTAACGATTTCATGACTTTACAAGCCCTTCGACGGTGGCATCATGAACAATCGTTGGTGTGTTTCAGAGATCTCCAGACAGGCCGACAAGCAGTGTTCTCTCGAAAAGAAGTTGAATGAGATGACCACACACTTTCCTTGCAGTATGAGTCTTAGCAAATAAATTGGCTTCCGAAAAAATGTTCGATGATGAATAAAACTATGCATGTCATTATTTTATGATCAAATATAAATTAGGATATCCTTGTGATTACCGAATGACATTTTGATTGCTCTCGCTCCTTCGTCTCTAATCTGATTGTACTCTGATAATTCCAGCACTGAGATCGATTGTCTTTAAATTCTTCCACTCTGCTGTTGATATTGCTCTTGCTCCTTCGTCTCTAATCTGATTGTTCTCTGATAATTCCTGTACAGAGTTTGATTGTCTTTAAATTCTTCCAATGTGCTGTTGATATCGCTCTCGCTCCTTTGTCTCCAATCTGATTGTGACCTGATAATTCCAGCACTGAGATCGATTGTCGTTAAATTCTTCCACTCTGCTGTTGATATGGCTCTCGCTCCTTCGTCTCCAATCTGATTTTCACCTGATAAGTCCAGCACTGAGATTGATTGTCGTTAGATTCTTCCAATGTGCTGTTGATATCGCTCTCGCTCCTTTGTCTCCAATCTAATTTTAGAAGAGATTCAAATTTTTGATTTCCCTCATTTTGAGATCTTTTATTTAAAGGCTTGGTCTTTCCAAGTTACATTCGGCTGATGATCAATTTACTTATTTTCAAAGCATGCAGTGAGTCAATCCTACTTTTATTCAATTCTTTCATTAAACAACTTCCACCAGCCTCACGATGGCTGAGAGTAAGGTTTCTCAAAGCTGGCAATGTTTTAGTTATTTCACTTTGAAAAAGGTCTTAGTTTTTCAATATCATCACTGTTGATAAATTTGGGAGAAATGCCTTGGCAATCGTTCTTCGAGAACTCATTTAAAAATAATATACAAACCAGATTTCTCTCAAATATTTCGGATCACACACTTTTAAAATTAGTTTTTGTGTTGCCGAACTTGACAGATTATATTTTAAGAGAATGCGGGTGGTTTTCGACCCATTTTGAATTGCAACACACATCACTGGTCTCTACTTAACAAATATTTTTAAATTAATCTAGCTTTACAGCCTACCTTTCCAATGTTTATCACTTTATTCAAATTGGCATGTGCATGCCTCGAAGTCAACATCACTTTCGGGCACATTAAACTACTCTGCAAGCAGTTATTTGAACTTCTGAAGGGTGATCGGTTCCAATTAAATATTCATAATCAAATGTCAGAATCTCCTGTTAATTCAGGAATTAAATAATTTATTTTACACATGTCTTCCTCAGCAATTCTCCCTCAAACAAACTCATTTACTGGTTGAAGCCAGTCTAAATTCAAGTTCTTTATTTGAAGTCGATTAATAACTACCCTTGGGGCTGTGTCCTTGATTAGTGTTAAAAGATGATGAGTGCTGCAGCCAACTATCAGGGCATTCCAAAACAGTTTACTTGATATCAGAGCCATAAAAGTTAGCAAAGAGGCCTTATTAAAAGCCTGTTATCTTTGCATCAACAAGACTGGCCCAGACTATTCGACCAAATAGCTGGGTATCGGCAAATAAAACCCTCAACAAAACAGCGATTTCACTATGCGCTTTAAGTAAAAGCAGTACTACCAAAGCCTTGAATATAATGGGAATTAAATTTAAAGGCTCTCAAAAAGGAATCGACACCTTTCTGGTCAATAAAATAACTATCGACAGAGTCATCAACACTATGAAAAGTCTCAGCAGAGGAAAAAAGTCTGCCTCTGAAAAATAAAATCTCATTATGAAACTGTCATTTTCAGCGAGCAGTTTGTAAAGCAAATACATTTTCCGCTGGCTCGAGGGCAGCCTCAAAATACAATTCGCCCAAAGGAGCATGCAACAGGCTCTCACAATATCTCTGTTTAAATTGTTTTTCCTCTAGCAGCCCAGACTGATTAAATGCAAAATAGTACTGTTATTTCTCAGTTATTTCAGAATATGACCTAAGCACCTGATCTGATAGTAGAAGTCAAGCGAATCAGAGGCATTCTCAGTCTCTCAAAAGAAACAGACCTCCAGCTATCGCCCATTTACACATGCGGAATCGCAGACGGCAGAAACATAGGCATAGGCATAGGCCTTCGTTTTCCTAGACTACTGCGAGTCCGAGGCGATAAGAAAGCCGAAGATTACACGAGCAATTAATCGATTCGAGAGCTGTACAAAAGCCAGTCGGTGGTGCAGAATGGCAAGAACATGCGCAACGACGATTAAGACGATTATTATTGATCGATAAATCATCATCACCGTACTGTTGCAGGAGATTTGAGATTTCCTCTTAGCCTATCTCCTCTTCCTAGGATTACCCTTTCTCCTCAGTTTTTTCGGGGGTTTTGCCCTAATTTTTCTTTGATTAGTTTTTAGATTTCAGCTGTCTTGGCTTTGAGTTTTTACTATTTCTTAGCGGCTTGGGCCTTGGGATCCTCCTTTAGCCTCTTTTTTTACAATCTGATCTTCTCAAGTTCATCTCTTTTTTTGACTAGTTTCAAAGCAATTTTTCCTTTAAGCAATTCGATATGAAGTTTCAACTGGTTCAGTTTGGGCGTCTCCTATTTAAGGAGGAGAAGCTTCCTTATAAACTTAGCTGTCTCTAACAGTAAAGCAAACTATTCTGATGGTAATTGGTGGTGGAGAGATTAAGCAGCTTGGAGAGGGATAGGTTGATCTTCAGAAGGTTGTTGAGCTACTTGTCCACATCGAAACTGATCTTTTAGATCTGGCTTTGAATAAAGTCATTAAATATTTTATTATGGCTTGCCGTTCATGCAGTGCTCGCAGTTGCACAAAAAGCTGCATTTCAAATCTGCCACGAAACACTCGCAGTACTTCTTTTGGCAATTAGATTTCTTGCAATTGCAGCCTTTCTTGTAGGCGAGTTTGGCTTGCTGCTATTCGATGTCACCCACCATCTCAAACTTGTTGATAAAAGCATTGGGGTTATTCCTAAGTATCTGCTCTATGGCGGCTTACTTCTTATCTCTGAACTTTTAGCAATTGCGACAGCCGTTGCAGCTGCATTCCTTGCCACATTACACCCCTTGTTAAGATATTACTTTTGGCGAAGCATTAGCAATACATCTGCAAGCACTTCGAGCGCTGACATTTGCAGATCGCCACGACCTCCGGTTTAGCCGTCTCAACCTCCAGCTCTGCGATGCCTCCTTCTTCAGAACGTATTGAATTCCTCTCAAGTAATTTTTAAAAAAGATCCCTGGAATGCCTGAACTTTTCGGAAATATTCGATTCAATGCTCATCTTTTGGTGGGACTGGTATTCCCCCATGGAGTCTTTGGATAGCCTTCCTCCCTCAATTTACATTATAAAATCACTATACCAACCACTTTTTGAGGACACTTGTGACGCTGATGCCCAGGCCCTGCACGAAACTCAAGGGGTATTTGATCTCCATGTGGAACTAATTCTCATCCAGTTTTCCGAAGATGAGATGTTAAGTCATCAAACCTGTATGAAACAAGATGAAGTTCTTAACAGAAGGGACTTTGACTCTTCCGTAAAAATCAAGTACGAAAGTTTTCTGATCCTTGTCGAACAATGGCTTCTTATTTTAGAACTTGTTATTGCTGGAGCTCAATAATCTGCTTTATTACTCGATGTACTTCACAAAGTTAATTTTGCAGCTTATTGAGTTTATTGTCGGAGTTAAAACGACCATGTGCCGAGGCCCGCGGATTCCCAGTGGGTTGTTTTCGTACATGACGAGGGCCAGCTAATGTCCGCTCATGTCATTAAAAAGTCGATATTAAGTTCTAAGGAAATTATTGCTCAAGGAAGCCAGGTAGATCTAATGGCCTTATTAGTTGACCATTGTGATGTCGTAGAAGTCGGCTCTGGGCCTCACGTAGGCGATGATTTAGTTGTTCGGCATCAGGACATGGAATTCGATCTGCTTGTTGAAAATACCTCCGGTTATAATCCTTCTCAATTTGCAGTGGATCACCAATCCGAATGGAAAGGGGGCCATCAAAAATTAGCGGATATTGCTGACAACAAGCGTCTAATTTTAAGCCTTGAATCGCTCATCATTCTCTGATATTTTGGTACCAAGAGGGACCTGTCTCTCCCTCTCATCCGGCAAGTTCGGCTAATTCTCAATGACAAAGAATTAGTTCTCCATATTTTATATTAAACATGAGCTAGTTTATCTGCATTATTTACGTCCTGCTATTCATACTTGCTGTCCATACTCAGCGAGCTCTATCCGTCAGTCTTCCTCCTCACAGACTACCTCACCATGGCTTTCAACAAAAAGCAGGCTCGAAATCGGCTTCGTATTCTGGTTGTCGCTGTGGCTTTGGCCTGCTTCGCCACTCACACCTATTTTCAAGAGTGTTCAGGACGGATTTCGCTGATTGACTGCTTCTACCTCGATATTTCGACCGACACGCTCAAAGACGTTGGTTTGGCTATCTTTGTAACCACCAATCTTTTCCTAGGTGGACTGCACCAAGAGCTTTACGTAGCTACATAATAAGAACGGAGGACTGCTACGTCGTTTCAAAAAACTGCAAAAACCAGTTTTCCAATGGCAGCTCTTCAAGAATATTTTTGCTGTCCCGCTTTTCAGCGAGCTGCTCTTCAGAGCAATCTTCAATCGACACCTTAACCCCGACTTCCTTAACAATACGTATCTCATGCTGTTTTCTAGCGTGGTTTTGTCATGCTCCTTCATGCATAACATAATGCGGCTCTAAAAGAAATTGGGGATTTTGAACAGCCTGAAGGTGGCCCTGATCCAGTGCGGTTATAATTTCTTTTTTAGCCTGTATTGTTCGCACATGTTCTTGAAGAGGAGGAGTTTGATGGCCTCCTTCACTGCGCATATTTATAGCTGCTTCCTAGGATTTCCGGAGTATAACTAACTGTTTCGACTATCGAGCTACAAAGACGAACGACTGAGGAGTACCTCGCTAACCAGAGAGCGCCTGGTATTATTTCTGTGGGATAAGTGGCTGGCTAGTCTGCTGCCTCGCTTTATGATCATTTTTATATGTCTGATAAGAGGCTCACGTTCCTCCTCAAGTACCTACAAAACATCCGATAAGATATTCTCCAGAAACGAGCATAATCACCCCGCTCCAAGAGTCACCTAATAAAGCTGAAGCCTCTACCGCCGATCACCTAGGCTGTCATCTAAACAAGCTAGAAATAATTGAGAGCAGTTAGCTGCAATTCGAAGAGGAAGAAACTACCAGCGTTAGTTCGCTTAGATAAGTCGCGATCTTAGATAAGCAGTCTTTACAACTCTGTTAGAAGATAGACTACCGCCCTACGAGCTTATCCTGACACTGCTATGCATTTCCTTGTGGAACTATCCAAGACACATGCCTACTCCCCAGGTCAAATCATTTTTGCAGCAGGCTCCAAGGCCAAGTCTGCATTCTTATTGCTGAAAGGATCAGTGCATTTAACTTGCTACAAAAAGATCCTTCTAATAATTCCAGGATCCTTTTTCCGACTTTAAAGTGTGATGAACAGGCCAGCCATCAGAAATTAGTATTCCGCAGTCGCTGTCGAGCCCAGTTTGCTGATCGAGTTCGGACGCAAAGTTCTCAGAGAGCTGAAATAGGTGCTATGGCGCATCGGCAAAGGAGGTTAGTTCCTGCAGCTGGAACGACTATTGATCCGATAAGCATAAATAGATAATCGCCAATGATTCAGTCAATAAATTTATTTTAATCATGCAGCCTAACTGCACTTACTCCATCAACGAGACGCTGAAGTTTTCTATGGTCCAAAGACCATTTATGTGTCCTAATGAATTTCAAGTGTTCTTCTTCAAAGATCCGCCTTTATACTCGTATCGCCGTTGTGCCACCCACGCCCTGGTCTTCTAGCTCGATGAGTGTAACCGCGGACCTGAATACCTGGAGGTCATGCGGATCGGAGATTGCCCTCGCTGCTATTAAGAGCTTCGCCTAAAGACAAGGGCCAAGTTCTAATAAAAAATACAAAAGCTTTAACAGCAATTCACAGAAAACGCCAGATAGACTCATGAGGAACTTAAAAAATACGCGGAGGAAAACCAGGAGCTGGAGAAGGCCCTGTACAAATTATACACGGAATACGAGAGCGAACTGAAATAGAACCTCATAAAGGAGCAGAAACGGGACAAAGAATATCGAGAGTCGCTAAAAAAGAAAAAATGAGTCACATCATCCTGATAAGCTAGAGCATCGAGAGGTAGTGCTACTAGAGTGCATCTAAGTTGCACCCCTTTTAAATAGCCCTACGGTTGCGCTCCTCGATCGATTATTATGATAGCACTTGGCTTTATTACATGAAGGGGAGTGGGTTTTGCAGTCTCTGGATCTTCTGTTAACACTTCTAAAGGATTTATTCGACTTTACGAATGCATGAGGATTTTGGATGAGGGGGAGGGTCGAGGTGTAGGCGGAAATCTGGGAGGGTGAGTTGGTTGAAGTCGTCGTAGCCTCTGACTTTACCCAGCAGGGAGTAGATCGACCGATTCGATTATCCCATGTGACTTTATAACGATATTTTTAAATGGGACAAGGAAATTCAGCACTTCGAAAGTAGGAGCAACGGCTACTCCAGGAATTCAGGATAGTTCAAGAACTGAGGGAAGGCGAAGAGTGGGTCCTTCAGGAACACTCCTCGCAGCAGACCTTCCTCCTGAAGGCCTTTCTCACCGAGTAGGATGAATAACTGGAGCGGTTAGAACAACAGCTTTAAAGAAAGTTAAAAGCCCCGAACGAAAACCTACTGGGCCTTTCAGACTTCAAGTCGATCAACGTCGGCAGCAAATCGCACCCCGAGTTCCGCCTTTACGCTATTTTCCAGTTCTCAGAACTCTCCCTAGCAGAAGAAATAACATCACGGGCAGAGTAGAAACGTTTCTTCGACTAGAAATAGCTGATGAGCATCTTCTGCAGTTCTGCATTAGCCCTCAAGCACCTTAACTCTTCGGAGGAATCTCACGGGACTGTCTCAACTCAGAATATATTTTTGAGTGATGAGGGGATTGTCAAGTTGATCGACCCCATGATCGGCAGAATCCCTTTAGCCTCGCCTTAAGAGGGCCTTTTTCTATCACCTTAGGTGCTGAGCTGCATCCAAGACAACTAATAACGATAGGTCGACGGCGTGAAGGTGGACGTATTCTCACTGGGGATGTGCCTAATCGAGGCCGCACTACTCTAACCTTCCTTGGAATGCTACAACTACTAATCAATGGAGATAGATTTCCAGCTGCTCCAAGATAAGCTTTAGCGAGTGGCACAGAGCTACTCGGATAGATTCTCGGACATGCTCAGGAATATGCTCGAGGAGAACTATTAGGACCGTCCTGACATATAGGATTTGGAGGCCTGTTTGCAGACGCTTGCTGAGGAGCAGGTTGATTAGGAGGTTCAGATGGCCGAGGCTGAGACCATGTTCCCTGATAAGAATGATAAACCGCAGCGACTTCTGGTCATCTCCAAGCTGGACTTGGCAAACCCCGACCCTCAAGAGCTCAACACCTGCCGGAACAACTAGCTGGAAGACTAATCAGAATAGTATCAATAGAGCCCCGAGATAAGGCGATAGCAGGACGTTAGAAACAGCCTAAATGAAAATATGAAGAGCAACAATCAGCAAGGTCGCAGCGCTCTGAAATAGGCCAAGGAGAAGTAGTCCTAAAAGAAGTAAGGCCTTAAGAGCCAGATCATCAGCAGCTCTCCTTTCAACCTCGAGGAGAGAAGGAAAACAGCTATGAAGCAGCAAGAAATCGAGGAGTTCATCGCAGTCCAGGAAAAACGCTAGCATGTCAAGGAGTTCAACTCGGTCGATGTCGGCTACATGTCTGAAATCAACAAGAAAATCAAACAAATTTAAAACATCATCAACAAGGCTGAAGGCAGTATCACGGCTTACTAATCCTAAAAGAAAAATGAAATGCAAGTGCCGCCCTCGCCTTCAGTCATCTGTTCAAGGCCGTTTCAGTTCGAGTCCAAGGCCCAGTACACCAGCGAGATCATCAATAACTACTCTACAAATAATAATTATGTATCAAATTAGTACACAGCCAACCAAATTAACCCTCCGCTCTACTTTCAGACCAACAAGAACTTACACTCCCACGCCAACACTTTCATTTCCAATACCAACTACCCTCCTTTCACGATGACGCCTACCACTCCTGCCTCCAAAGTAAATCCTCCTCAGCAGATGGGGCCAATCTTCAACGTGAGCTGCTACTCCAGCACCCCAGGAGTCGAATCGCTTATCAACCACCCTCCCAACATGGAAATCAAGCCTCAGGATTATCAAAAGCCCGGCTAGGCAAAGCCTATCTAAACTTACTCTTTCATCCCACCCTAAACTCGTACGTTCATACATACCACTGTCTCCAGGCCATCTCTCTACAAACCTGAGGAAGTACCCAGGTTTGAGCAACGACCTTCGATGTTCCAGGATCCCAGGACTAACTTATCGCCTATTCGGCTAGCCGGTCCCCAGTACCCACCGCCTTACGTTCCAACTTCATTTACTCCCCATCAGACCACTAATATTTACTACCCTCCCCCACAGACTTATGTCAAAAAAGTATAAATCGACCCTCTGAGAGGCCAATCAAATATTCCAACCGCCAAGTCAGTTTACATGCCATACAATCCTACCGCACCCCTGGTTTCGATAAAGCCGATCGACAATCTAAATCGCACTCCCATGAAGTAGTCAACCACTCCCAAGAAGTCGTAACCAGGACCTCTTCAATCCAACGCCTGGCGACTAGTCGATGCCAAAGTCTCCTAATCCTAGAACTGTACCCCCCTGAAAAACATAGAACGGTACCCGATGACAGCCCAAGACCAACTCTTCACAGACCCAAGATTGCTGGAGATGGTGAGGAAGGATCTCGAGAAGATCGAGGGCCGTGGACGGGGCAAATAGAACCGGGGCATATCCCCCATGCTTAGGTGAAAAATTGCTTAATTTTATTGGATATTATTAAATGGCCGATATCCCAGCCCAACAGCTCTTCGCTAGCACGGCCAGTCCCTGCGTGCGATGCATGCTGCCGCCAATCACTATCGACCCTCCCCAAGTGACCCCTCCAGTCCAGAACACCATCGAGTACGTGCCCTACGAGAAAATCGTCGTAGAGATCAAGGAGGTTCCTAGAGTCGAGCGGATCCCCAAATAGGTCTGGGTGACCGAGTATTAAACCGTGAAGAGAGTGGGCAAAAGGCCAGTCTAAAGGACGGTAACCGACTACTACACTGTTTAGTACATAACTGACTACGTTGAGGAGAGAGTCGACGAGCTGAGGACGGAGATCGTCGAGCAAGAAATCATTGAGTATTCTACTGAGCTCATTCCTGTCGAGCGGTCCATAGTGCACTATCCTGTCGAGGCGGCTGGATCTATTAACGCTAAGCCGATCGAAAGCAGGATCACCTATCCCAGTGTGGAGGCGTCTCGCTCACCTAACTACACGCTATCACTGCCTAGCAACTTGCCTAGTGCCCTTCAAGTACAGCCCCCTCAAAGTCCTTTCAACAAATCAGCCACCCTGCCAACCCTCCGGCAGACCGTCACCCCTGAGGAAATATTCAAATCTAGCCAACCTACGGCAGACCCCTACCAAACAGTAACTCCAAAAATAAATTACTAACCTTCATTCATGCCTTCCAACCAGCCAGCCCCTTTCACTTCTGCCTACCAACCAGTCTTCAATCCCATAAATTTCACTCCTTTATAATCGAGGCCCACCCTGCCCATAGTCAGTCAACCCTCCATCCGCAATGTGATCAAGCCGCCACAACCAATTTATTAGCAACCTGTCAACACACTTCCTACTTACTAGCCAATAACTTACCGAACTCTCTAACGCTCACCTACGACTATCCCCGAGCCGCCCAACCCCTACCGAACTGCCAACACCTTCAAAGAACCTTTTTCGACCCCCACCTTCGAGCAGCCCAGACCCCCTGCCTAACGCCGCTCACTCTATCCGATCGTCAACCCCTCCATCAAACTGCCCTTCGACCAGTAATTCAAAGACACCCTGATCCTAGAGAATTTGCAATAGGGTTTCGCTCTCTAGCCGTCAAGGAACTTTGTCAACAGAGCCAAGCTCGAGCCTCTCAGCGGAGAACCTCCTCAGCGGTTCAAACTGGTCTCTAATGATAACTCGTATAATATTGCTAGTTTGGTCAATAATCAGTATCTTGATGTTGCTGAGCCCAATCAAGGCTCTGCTCTCACATTCAATCCCAGCAGCGGCCAGTAGACTCAGAGGTGGTACTTGGATATGATAAGCGGCTCGGTTTGCAAACTAAGGAACTATGCTGACCCCGAGCTAGTCGCCGGCCGGAATTAGCAAGGCAGCGTATAGCTGCAGTAAGACAAGAACAGCAAGAACCAACTGTGGAACGTAATCGGCCTGACAATCCTCGGTCAATGATTAAACAAGTATTCACTCCTTCTTGAACACCTTGCTGAGCTCCATGACCTCCTCAATTATGATCTCCTTGATTGCGGAGTGGCACACGTCCATCAGGATTTAGGTCTACTCGTCGTCAAAGAGCATCCATTTCTACTCGCTCTCGAAAAGTTCAGTGGCCATAAGTCTGGACAGACGATGGTCCCGCACCATCTTCATCTGCTATTCTGAGAGAGCTACATTTCCGAATGAGTTGTTCGGCTTGTCGAAGATTGTACCACAGTTGTTTTAGCACCACAAAAGGACTCGCTACTTGGCAGCCTCGATCATCTGCAAGTAGTCTCCTCGTTTGAACTTCCTTTAAAATTTGTTTTTTGCTTTCCAAGGGAACGGCCTTCCCAAAAGTCCAAAAGGACGCTCGTAGTCCAGTGACTAATTGAAGGCCTAGAAAACAGCCCTGTGATGAAGTTGCAAATAGCCGATAATATTCCTGTCAAGGGCCGGGTTCTCCCTAGAGATCGCCTCCATAGCGTCGAGCAAGTCTTGGTGGAGGATGAGCTCCATGAGAGAGTCGTTGTCCTGATCGACATCGGGCATATCATTGTCCTCCTCATAGACCCTCAGATAACTGAGCATCTCGAGTGGCTCAGGTGGGATGGGGATCTGCAGTCGGTCGAGGTAGACTGACCAGTTTTCCTACATTTTTGATATCACACTGTTGAGGTATTACTAGACTGAATCGATATTGGAGTTGATTCCACGAGGTTTTCGACTGGACCTCTTGAGGCTGTCTTTAAAGCGAGTAGACATGTTTGAGTCGATCATCTCTTCGGCGACCAGGTACATCTCCTCTTGGAGGACGGTCTACACGATTGCGTTTGAGCTCTGCGTAGCCTTGAGTCTAAGTCGCTCTTTCTAAGAGGCTAGTGTCTAAGACTCTTCCTCGAGGACATCAAATTAGTTTTATTAAACTTAGTTGACCTCGAATGGAGCCTACTCGTCCTCCTCACTGTCCTATCTCCGCAGGTTGCTGGTCCGCAGCAACTGGGGGCGTTGTTAGTTTTACTCAGTTGTCTACGGTTTTACAGGCTCTTTCTACTTAGTCTATTTGAGGGTCAGCTTGAATTATTTTAGCTTCTTAATTTATTCGATTGATGGCTATCGAACGAACAGCGTCATCAGCCTGTATTTGTTGGGCATCATTTCTTAAGAGAAACACTTGGTCAGCATTTTCTGTCCTCGCACTTTCTGGTTGTACAGCAAGTCCCGCTTGGTCTTCAGGATGGCTTGCATGACGCTCTAAAGTCCGAAACTGAACTAAGCCCTGGCTTACTCAACCTCCTTCTCCTCCCTTCCCCTCCAATCAATAATTTCCTTTTTCCGCTCCTCGTATTTCTCTTTGGAAATCCTGCCTTCGGCCATCTGACTCTGTATTTTCCTCAATTAATTTTTCTACCGCTATCTTAGGACCAGCTATCGAGTCGATAGCAGTTGCTCTACCTTCTCTCCGTCTAGCATCTACTTGTAGCGCCTCGTCTAAAGCTATTTGAGCATCTCGCAGTCTTAGAGGTGCTACTCTCCGAGCAGCTTCTTCTTGATTGTCTAGCTCTGCTCAAAGAGCATCTGCAAAATCTGGCGAGTGTTTTCTGAGCGGCCTTATTTCATCAATCTGGAAAACAAGTCGATAAGCTAATTCCACTTCTCCTGCAGCCGAGTCTCCATCTAATCCTTCTTGCCGACCTTGACATCAGGACTGGGAGTTGCACTCGGCGAACTCCTGCCCTTCTAATAGGATCGAATGGAGATTTCATTGATCAGGTTGGAGCTGGAGTGTTTCTTGAACTCGTCCTCGATCTCTTTGAGTCTTCGCTATTCTTGTTCCAGGTCTATCGACTTGCTGAAGCTGCTTCGTCGGCATATTATTTCTTAGTAGTCAGCTATTATTTTCCTGACTTTGTAGGACCGCCATACGCTCTGGATTTTTACAACTTTTTTGAGGAAGTCTTGGCTGACGTGCTGCTCGGACATGTCCTTAATCGACCACTTCTGCTCATCGGGCTAACTATTCAACGATTTCGGCTACTCCCGCTGGCTGGGGATATCTTTGATATCACTTAATTTGGATGAGTCCTATTCCTAGCAGACCATTTTAATTAGTTTTTATGACTAACTCTATTAGGGTTAGCGGTCGACTGGTCTTTTTTTCTGTCTGCCGCTGTTACACTTTGAGGCTGGGGTTACATATTTTTTCTTTGGGAGTTTGAAGGTGCAGTTGAACCGCCTCTACTTTTCCTTGTCTTTTTATTTGCGTTTTAGCTTTTTACTCTTTTTTATGGCGATCGGCTGTTTTGTTAGGCTAGGTCGTTTTTATAAGTCCTTTGACTAGTTGAATTTCTTCTTGTCGAGGGATTTCGGAGTTTTCGAGAGGTTTTATGCACTCGGCCTGCGAATTATGAGGTTCTGTCGTACTGCACTTTTGCATTTTTGTCTGACCAGTTTGATGGGGACAGTCTTTTGGATTAGCAGCGGGTCTCTTTAATTTTCTTATTTCTACTTGTCAGGCAGTTATCTAAAGGAATCTCTCCTTCTCTTGCTTTTTTCCTTGCTGTGGTTTTTTCGTTACTTGCTCAAGGAGCTGGGCCCTGAGAAGTAGGAGTAGAGTTGATTGGGTGAGAGAGCTGATAAGAATAAGACGAATATGAGGCTTGACCCTAAGCTCCTTTTTTTTCTTGAGGTGCTAAAGAAGGAGCTTTTTGGCAGTGCGGTCATTCTCCTTTTCCTTGTCCAGGACAACTCGTTACTTTTTCATAATCAAAATTATCTTACTGCAGTTAAATGGACGATTAGCCCTTCTTTCTTTAAAAGCTGAGGTCGACTTTGGAACTCATAAGAATATATTCATGCAAGCCCCCTGACCCACTCCAGCTCGACAAGGAACTACTCCTGCTCAGGGCCGAGTTCGCCAAGTTCAGGGGCTACAGCCACAGACAGCTTAGCCAAGCCGAAGACCGTCGAATCGCACTCCAGCAACAACTCTAAAAATTGAAGCCGCAAGAGTCAAGAAGAACACAGCGGTCCAATAATAACTCTCCTAACAATATTGGTCAGCATTAATATTCTAAATGACAGTGAAACTAAATACTCCCCCCTTCATGAAGGTCTTTACGCTCCTGATCCTCTTTGTGCTGGTCTTCGCGTCGATTGTCGGTAATTCTGTTATTGACCGTGCTCAGCTTTTGCTTCTTAAGATCGTTGAAGGCACCAATGGGCAGCTTGACCTAATCCTCTCCTCGCCTTACAACCGCCTCAATGTTACTGCCATATCCCCACTTCTTAAATCCGACCAGCCTTGCGGCAGAGTCTAGAAATACGGGTGGCTTAGTCTCAAAGATAAGAATATGTCAACAAAGATCTATTTCGCCGAACTGTCCAAAGAGACCAAATCAGGTATCGGATATTTCGGCGAGGATCTGGGCGAAGGCATGGCGTACTTCGGAAACTCCCTCGACCAAAGTAAAGGTCAGGTAGTTACTTTGCAATTCCAAGCGGATCAGCTAATCGGATACATCATCAACTACTTTATGCAGAAATACCTGTAAGTTTAGACAGATCAAGAAAAACGGGCAAAAGTCAAGGAGAGTGTGAGGGTCTGGTCGGAATCAAACAAAAGCAAATAACTCATCTCACAGAACGTAACAGTGAAAGAAGTGCTCAACTCCACCTACGGAAAATTCACAGACTCGAATAACCAATTTGTAGTTATGGACTTGCAGGGCAGTCTGCAATACTTTCTCAAGAACTACAATGATTACCCCGACGAACTCACCAAAAGCTGGCTCAGACAACTCGACTACAGATAAATTTCTGATTATGCCATTATCAATATGAAGGACCGCTCCAAGTTTTACAGCGAGTCCAACACAGAGACCATGACCAAGGAATTCACTAAATGGAGGGAATCCATCCTCCAGAATGTCGGAATTCTGGCACTCGACTCCACGGCACCTCTAGTCAGCTCCCTATACAAACTCCGCTATTTTTCTATGTTCCTGGGACTACTGCTCAACTTGCTGATGCTAGCATTGTTCGTGCTCTCTGTGATCGTCATGTACAATACCAAGCTCATCGGCGTATAGACGACTACCTTCTAATTCGGAATTTTAAGGACCCTTGGGATAGACCGCACCAAAATCTACCAGATTATTCTAAGTTCAAATTTCAAGCTGTTTATTGTCGCATCTTTGGCAGGACTGGTGGCTGCACAGTTGGCTCTTCTTGCCATATCTGCCAGTATCCGAAATCTACTCAGACTGGATTACACTCTTGAGGTAACTTTCAGAGGCGTGTTCATCTCGATTCTGGTGGCAGGTTTGGTGCCGATCGCCAGCTCGGCCTTGCCAGCCTACTAAGTCATCAACAACTCGATAATCGATTCGATCAAGCCGAAGACAAAGCTGTCCGGATTTAGGATTACAGTGGAACTGATTGGCAAGACCGTCCCGTGGAATATCTTGACTTTTAGTTTACTGGCCAGTAGCATTGGCATACTTATCTACTTCGTACTGCCACTAGCTCTCATCAAGATGAGTCTGTCTTTGCTAATGTTCGTGTTTATCGTGCTGCTGGTCTCCTTGGTGCTTGGGATGATTATGCTGTCCTACCAGTTTTAATTCCTACTCACCAAGTTCCTCTCATTCCTGACTTTGTCCTGGATGTCGCCAGTAGTTTACTCGCTGGTCAACAAGAACCTCAATCTGCACCGGGACAAGAACCGACGGACCAGCCTCATGTACAGCCTGTCCATCGGCTTTATTATCCTTACTCTGGCAGGCTTCAATATGCAAATCTAAGCAACTCGATACTAATTTCTGGATAAGAGAGGAGTGTATCTCCAGCTGTAGAACATATTGGACCAGTAGGCGCTGTAGAATCTGGACTCCTCCCTTGGTGAGATCAAGGAGGTAGAGAAACGGGCCTACGTGAGTTTTCCGCTGAACTAACAAAACTCTTTCAACGGCTTCAGCCTTTAATTCACAAACAAGGGCCAGACCTTCTCCTTCGACAACGTTAGACTTTACGGAGTGAGTCAAGATTTTATGGGGACCGTCTTCCAAAGGGATATCAACATTGAGGCCATGACCGACTCTCCTTACAATCCAGTCGAATTCCTCTACACGCCCAAGGGCTTCCGTACTATAATCATTGGCTCATACACAGCCAAGATGTTGAAAGTGGGAGTGGGCGATATTGTCGTACTAAATATCATTGCCCGAAATATGGAATACAAAAGCGTTGAGCTCAGAGTCTCGGCCATACTCAGGAAATGTCCTGGACTACCTTTTAGCTCCATGCCCTTCTTAAGAAATAGTGCAATTGTCTCATTTCCGCTGTTTCAGTAGCTTGGAAACTTTAGGGCCGCTTAAAATGTGCGGATCAGTCGTGCACTCATCAAGCTGCTGCCTCAGCATTCCTAGTTGGTCAGCAAGAAGATTCGTTAGCACAACCTAGTCTACGGGTGGACTGCAGACTTTGCGATTGCACAAATCAAGACCATCGAGACTTACGTTTAGTGCATAATTGTATTCATCACAGCTATTTTCTTAACGATTTGCTTCCTGTCCCTTGTCACCTCGGTAACCTCCAACATCCTGCAGCAGACCAACGAGATCGCAATTATGCTCGCTGTCGGACTGAGGAAGCGGCAGGTGATCGCAATCTACTTGGCATAATCTTTTGTGACAGTCTTGAGCAGCTGCTGCATAGGAGTGCTGGTGGGGGCCTTTCTAGGTTGGGTCCTAGCCTACCAGCGGTCAATATTCACCTAGGTCCCAATCCAGTTCTAGATATCGGTGTTGACTCTCAGCATAATAATCGCAATGGCTCTGGTCCTCTCGGTGCTGAGCACGATCGGCCCGATTTCAAGACTGCTTTCGAAGACGATCGCCTAAATCTTCAGAATAGTGTGAATAAAATCAAAGTTGCCTTTTAGATCGACGCATTTACAGGTGCTGGTTCTGCCGAGTCAGCTACTCCTCGATATTTGTTTATAGTCGTTATTCTTGCTAGCTGAACAGCTACATTGTTAGTTAGCTCATGTATTTGTAGCTGGCCGCCAGCTGTCGTTCAGTCTTCCTCTGCTGGTGTTAGTTTCCGAGATTGCTTTCCAAGTATTGTAGAAAAGTCTTAAAATATCCCTTGGCGACGGAGAACAGCTCCCCCAGCGGAAACTACAAGGAAGGTGAGGACATCGAATGGAGTCGGACTATACCCCGCATTAATTTTATTACCAACCTTTATTGATGAATTTCATTCTCGATCTCAGTCATTCACAGCCCTAGTCGCTGCTTGTCTCAAGCCACACCACTCACCTTCTGCTCAACCACTGTCAGCTCGAGGCACTCCCTCTGCCTGATCTGCCTCAGCTCGAGGAATTGCAGGTTGAGTTTAACATGATATCCGACCCCAAAGAAATTTTGGGTATCCAAGCCCCTCGGCTGAAGATCATAAATTTCAAGGGAAATCCCTGCCAACTCAGCAAGCAGCTCCGTCCTTAGTAATTGATAAAAAGATTCCCTCTGCTCTAAGAAATTAACGACAACTATCTAAAGAAATTACCAAAAAAGCTTATGCAGCGTAAGCCCTTCCAACTCCTCGAGAACTCATCCAGTTAGGCCAATTACAATTCAGAGCTGTCACAGGACTAATCCGATCGGCCTCGCAACCTCAAAATAAAAATCCCAGAGCAAAACGCCCCCTTCCAAGAGAACCACCCTCCTACAGCCACCTTTGCCGAAAACAAGAAAAACAATAAATTCATTTTCTAGAGCCGCAGGTCTGACCTAACGATTCTAAACAAGATCGACGAGTCAAACTACTAGGAAGGGCAGTAATCATTCGGCCAGTCTATCAACATCAGCCTAATCCAGCGCAATTTGTGAAATTATTATAATGAAACTCGGAGAAGACATCATCAAGAGATACAAGCCCTACTAAAACAAGGACACTAAGTGGAAAGTCACTTCGATAGCAAATCACAAGTTCTAAATTGATGAGAAGTACGAGGTTGTCGATCTACGTATTTTATTCACCAGTAGGTCAAGGCGCCTACGGAGTGGTCATAAGCGCACGCAACCACAGTCACGAGGACAAGATGGTTGCCATCAAAAAAATCGATAAAGCTTTCGAACACAAAATATTCACCAGGAGGACTCTTCGCTAACTTAGGCTACTTAAATTACTAAAGCATGGCAATGTCCATTCCTAACCAGATAATCGGAATTTAGACAATCCTCCTCCCCAAAAGCAGGTCGGAGTTCGAGGATATTTATGTGGTTAGTTAGCTAATGGAGACCGACCTGGCCAGTATCATTAAGTCCTCTCAGCTCATCACTGAATAACACTGCCAGTTTTTCTTGTATCAGCTTCTTAGGGGCCTGAAATATATTCATAGTGCTAATGTGGTCCACAGGGATCTCAAGCCTCGGAATCTGCTTGTGAATAGCAACTGCGACTTAAAAATTTGTGATTTTGGACTGGCAAGGGCGCTGCTTCCTAAGGAGCCGGGTAGCAAAGCTAACATTGTCACCGATTATGTCACAACTCGCTGGTATCGCGCCCCATAACTACTACTCAGCTCTAAAGACTACTCCACCTCCGTAGATGTTTGGTCAGTGGGCTGCATTTTTGCCGAAATGATAAGACGCAGACCGCTTTTACCAGGTACTGACACTCGCAACGAACTTTAGTTAATTTGCTAGTTCCTAGGAACACCTTAAATCGACTCCATGAAGGACGTACCCGAGGAGTCTAAAAAGTTTATCAAAGGACTGCCTTCGAGATCTGGTCGGCCTTTTGAAAAGCAATTCAAAGAGGCGAGCTCGTCGGCTATTGATCTGCTCAGAAAAATGTTAACTTTCGACCCAGCCAAGAGGATCACAGTCGAATAGGCGCTAAAGCACCCGTACCTCTCTGGCCTTCATCTTTAAGAGGACTAGCCTCGGCGTTAGAAGGTTTCAGTGCTGGACTTCTAGTTCGAGCGTTACAATCTGACTATGCAACAGCTGAAGGACCTGCTCTACGAATAAATCCTAAACTACCACTTCAAAGAGTTCTACGAAGAACAGGAAGAGCGCAAGCGGAAAGGAGTGAGCTTGCTGACAGAGATCCTGCACAATTCTAATGCAAAATTGATAGATTCTTATGCAGACGAAGATGATGACTGAAATCAATGTTGTTGCCCAAGTAAATCCAGAGTCATCGAGTTAAAAGTCTTCTTTCTTATCGGTCTGTGGAGACTCTGAAGCTGTCGTTCGAATCGGATTGGAGTAGTCACACACCTTCTTTTTGAGCTAGGTCTAAAAGCATTTGATCTCAAGCTCCTGCATCTTATCGAACATTTGCTGGACCAACCTTGGTAATCGTGTCAAAAGACTACCAGGCTAGCTATTCGGCTAAACGAGGGAGCGCGTAGCGGAGACTACTGACGATCTCTGATTTTTGTATTCTTAAAATAAACGGCTGGTTAAGAATGCAGCCTTCCTCGAGGTGTAAGTCGGCTGGTTCAGACTGCAGCCTTCCTCGAGGCTGTAAGAAAAGCTCGGTGCCTCTCTCAGCATCTACTTTTTATTTGATTGGTCTGACAACTTCGATTGCTGGGTCAGTGACTAGATCAGGCTTCCAACCAAGGATATTGCAGTAGCTGCCAATTTTTATGTTAAAGCTTTCACTTAGGAGAGAGCCACCTGAAATTAGTTTGAGGCATTGTTGGCTGAGGTACTAACTTTTAATCGTCAGTCTATCATACGACTTTTCCATGGACGTTCCCCGCTTAAAAGACCGAACTAATTTCCCGAAATCACCAAGGAGGAGTAGTTAGATAAGTGATAATGCAGGTCGCCAGTAAAATGAGTGATTACCCAGAACGTCAAAAGCAGCTTAAAAACAAACTCGCACCCTCCATGAAAGAACTCCTGGCAGTTTGTATGAAAAGGTGAAAGATAAGCTGGGCGAAGGCGTTCTGGTTGAGTTGGGCGAAGTCCTCCTGAATGAGCTGGGAGAAGGCCTTCTGGATGAGTTGGGCGAAGTCCTTATGATGAGCTCTCAGCGATTAGGGTATCGCCAAATGTACCACAAAATAATAATCGTTATTCATTTAGGCATCAGCGACAAACATTATTCACATAACTTTTTCGCTGCCAGGTTCAACGAGTCTGACTCCCAGACTTAAAA
>QQSS02008678.1:2339-19821 GCA_003687565.2 Craspedacusta sowerbii | reverse complement strand
AATTTTAGACTGCATTGTACACCTTACGTGAATCTCATCTATCTTGTTTTGGCTTTGTGCCTAAATGCTCTTGTAAGATGTTGCTAATTGCTTCCATAGTCATGGAAGGTTTCTGAAAAAGCCTTCGTATGCTCTTTCTTTCTGCGTCTCATCCCGTCTTGCTATTTGGCACGCATATTTTACGCTAGCAAAGACATTTAATATTCCTTTAGCCCGAAGACAAGTCTCATTTTACTTGGAAATCTGATGAGCACGATTTTCATCAATTCAAAATCGGCTAAGTTTATTGTTTTTGCTAATTTTTGAATTTCTAATCACAAATTAGCATTCAAACAGCATAAAGTTTTAAGTTGATCATATTCAAATATTTTTTTTAATTACAGCTCTCGAGATAAATCGCCTGAGAGGCATTTCGTGTTGGTTTTATCCAGTAAATTAAGCTGCTTAATCTCTTTCGCAAC
Organism: Craspedacusta sowerbii; assembly: GCA_003687565.2. Classification (NCBI taxonomy): domain Eukaryota; kingdom Metazoa; phylum Cnidaria; class Hydrozoa; order Limnomedusae; family Olindiidae; genus Craspedacusta; species Craspedacusta sowerbii. Next base: position 19,360 of record QQSS02008678.1, on the reverse strand, counting down.
CGGTTAGGGATCAAGCATTCCTGGGATTATCCTTTGGATTGATCAGTAGGCAGTTCCAGCTATCTTTATTACGGCTCGTGATCGATCAAGATTAATAGGCATCAATATCAAATCTGCTGGCAAAATCAAATTATGGACCGCAAAATCACCTTTCGTGAGCGCCAATTCTTTCTTCGGTTGCATGGCAAAGCATCACGCTACATTACATTTTGGTAGGGCAGTTTATCAATCTTGATGTTGATCCTAGCGTACTCGTCAGTTTTAAGCAAATTACTCGCCAATTTTAATTTTTTTTGTCTTAGATTTGTTATATCGTCTTTTTAATATGTTCTTGCCAGCTTGTACCCTTAGCGATATCTAAACTCCTTTCAGTTACAACTTTCAGCATTCTGCTGGTTCAGATATGAGGGTCTGCCATGTAGTGTATCACATGATCGAAGAGTGTTGATGTAAGTGTACGTTGTACACTGTACAGTGTGCAACATCAAAATTCACCTTTCTATCTGAATAAGTTTTTTTTCAACAGCTGATCGATTTAAATTAATACAAGATTAAATAGAATTGATCTTGCTGGAGTCAGAGAAAAACATTATTCGTGTTTGTACGGGTCAATATTTGGCATATTGCAAGCACTGCAGGTTTTCTTGGTTGTTTTTTCTTGACGAATTTGGGGAGTTGCTTCAATTCGGTAAGGGATTTAAGTCTGCTCGAAAATAGCTTCCAGCAAGGAAATACAAGAGAATGAACATTCGCGGTTCACTAACGGTAGCACTAAATTCACAAAACGGTAACTCTTCTTGCTCAACCGAATTACATGTATAACTAGGTGGAAGTTGTTGATCGACATACTTTTCTCTAGCAAATTCTTCGTAGAAGGCATTTTCGCAAAGCAACGAAAGGTTTGTGAATAAATTTGAAGAGTTGCTTCAATTTGGTAGGGATCAGAGGCTGTTTGTTTGTACGTGTACCACAGATTCAGCATCCTACTCCGTTTCTGCTGCCAGACACTGTTCCAGCAAACTCTCCTATATAGACATGGCAGTTTGAGCGCATAGCGTTCAAGGTCCGACACTCGTACTGAGGATGTAGAATACTGTGATACAGTTTATTGATGGCTACCGTCAAGTTCACTTCTTATTTAAAAAAAAAAAACTCTCCTTGAAATCCGAATCAGATGTATTACCAAGTGGAAGTTGTTGATCAAAGTGCTTTTATTTTGCAAAGCCTTCGTAGAAGTTTTCTTTGCTACATAAAGAATGATATGCATTTTTGTTTATGTTGTGAATAAGTACAAATATGGTATATATTGTTGTAATTATGGTATAGTATAATATATAAAAATCAACTTTTTACTATAAAGCGTAAATTTATATCAATGTCGACGTAAGTTGTGTGTGTGTGTATGTGTGTGTGTGTATGTGTGTGTGTATGTGTGCTTGTGTGTGTAATCTCAAAAGGATCACCCAGGAACACTCGCCAAGGAAATTTAATCGAGACCAGCTTCGCATTGCTCATAAAATGTGTTCTTTATTGAATTCAAAACTTCCCGCCTCAATGGCTCACTACGACGAAAGCCCCACCACATAACGCAGTTTGTTCTAGATGAGAGTTTCACAAAACGCTATGTAAATGTTTTCTTACTAAAAATTTTCGCTCAAGTATCATACGTCTCTGGCTTCCATTGGACCATATGTTAAATTTCAGACCATCGTTCTACTAGCTTTTGCTCTAGGAGCTTGCTCGAGCAAGATGGAACCCCCTATGCAAGCCGCCATGTAAACTTATCAAGAAGTCTGAGAAGAAGCGCGACAGGCGTATTACAAGCTTCAATTTGATTGATAGCGCCTAAGTTCTCGCCTAAACATGCATACATAAATACATAAGTACCTAAAATGCCATCATCTCTGTGATCTGGTATGCATTTTCTCGTTCATTTTTAATGGCTTTAGGGAAAAAACTTCCCGAGTCAAATAAAATTTTTCGTTTCTGCCATTTCACACGCCTTAGACGAGGGACGGAGCAGGATAGATAAGTGGGAATTCGATCTCACTGAACGAATGATAGTTTTTCGTTGAAAGTGATCTCAATTTGAAGTTATATGCATATCGGCATCTAAGTAAACATGGCGGCCATTCTACGGAAAGAAAGACACGATGTAGCGAAGCGTCTCATATTTGATTCTTGCACTTTTGAGAAAAATCAGAGAAAGTGTAGATTAGTTAAAGGCTCAGAGTGATCATGAAGAATGGCTTCAAGAGTAAATGCAAAAAATGGGTAATGCTTTCGTCTTGTTTTAGAATTGACGCTGCTCTGAACATTCATGAATTATCCTCTTTATCCTTAATAGGGAACTCCCTAATACGTTCAGGAAAACATCCTTTCCATTTCCCGGTTTTCTATGCTACTTCAATGTATTTAAGACGAAGAAATTTTTATTGAGCTCATTCACATATTGCATCCGAAAACAAATCTCTACGCCTCTTTTGACTAGGCTGACAATTTTATATACCAAACCGACTACCTTAACCCAATCTGGAAATTAAGGTATCGAGGGGTTATTTGCTGAGCCAAGATGATGCACCTTGCTTGAGCATTTTTCTTATTTTCCTGATATGGTTGGCATGAAATCATTCATTGACTCACAGCATCATTATCCACTTAATCCACTTCGTTTTTGTTTCGTCAAAACAGCAGTTCCAGATCTGTTCTTATAGCTCTTTCAGTTATACATTAGCTTTTTCTTATTGTGATCTTGTACTAATTTGAGTAATTGTATGTGTTTATATATGTTCTCATCGCATTTTTCGGTAATTCATTTCCTTTTATCTGAAGGTGATCTGTTCAACATTAGCTGCTAGCTTGAGGAACAGTGTGTGTTGCTATATGCGCGTTTGAGTCACCGGTTGTGCATGTGTGTTCATGGGTGCCATGCTAAGCACTAAATGTGCCAGAAAACCTATTACAGAATGTAAAAGCCGTTATAAAATGTCGGGTTAAAATTTTGTGCTACTCTCGGTGCTTTCAATGACTTTTTTAAGTTTTAGAAGGCATTATGGGGGGACTGGTTATATGAACATATATGGTTTCGCACTACTTATTGAGGAAATAAACCCTACATATTGAACTTTAACAGCCATTTGTTTTTAAGAATTGCGTGAAATATATAACTAGTTCCTAAATCTTCGCATGAAGTTCAGGCAGACGGAAATACATAACAATTTTGGCGTTAGCTTCGCAAACTTTCAAACATTTTACCTTTGGAGTAGGTTGGCTTACATTGTTTGTCAGCGTTTGTCGCTCGTATAATCCTTATTTGCCTTCTTTATTAATCCTTATAATAAGAAATAGGATTGAACTAGAACTTTCAAAATGATGGCAAGATCTAAATGGATTTACTACACAGTAGTACTGAAATGATGCAAGGACATGTGCCATCTGATCCAGATTGTAATATTTGACTTCTGACGAAGAAGATGTGAGGATGGTGGCTAATTTTTTTTATCAGAAAGGAAAGAAACTTTTTTGAAAATATAGACCCAAACATGTTGTCCTCTAGTACTTTGCTATTTATAAGTTTAGTGTTCGGCATTGCCGTTGGCCTCCTAATTCAAGCAAGGACAGGTTGGAGAAACAATGAAATCGAAGCCGGCCAGCTAGTAGAAAAATAAATATGAATATAATAAAAATAAAAAGGCAGTAGCAAGGAAGATCAAATTTGTTACAAAGATGTTTCCACTGGTGCATGTCGACACTTCATACGTTAGTGCTATAAAAAAAAGTTTTCACTTGCGAAAGATATTTTGACTTCTGTTTCTTTTGAGCTGAGTTTCTCTCGTACTGCATGATTTGGCATGCCAATTTTTGTTTGCTAATCACATGTTCCCATAATTGTCCTTTCGAATAGATATGCAAAGAAAAAATTACGTACCAACGACTTTAAATCCCACAAGAAAGAGCGAGAATAACCTTCTTCAGAAATCGATCGCGCCTCTTCAATTATTTATAAGTACAGTACAGTAGGATTTTGTCTCCTAATCTGCTCCAACTAAAAGATAAGTCTTCGACTTCTCGATCTCGTGTTTCTTTTCAAGATCGTAGAGCGCCTGACTTAGAACAATCAGTCGAGAACATATGGCTACACTTTCGACGACCACGTTTCACAGCTATTTCTGATCTTTGGAAATAGAATTATTTTGGGGCTGGAAGAGCTTAAACCATTTCGGACTTCTCTCATACCATTGATATTTAATTTTTATTTAATTCAGTGACACAAATGTTCAATAAGTACCCTGCTTAATTTAAGAGACGATCTTAGTTGCGTACGTTACAATGAGAAGCAATATAAATTTCTGCAAACTTGGCCTAAAATCCGCGTAAATCCTGTATTAACGTCCATGTTGGCTGCATCTATCTAGGTTCCACAAAAGTGTAATATTTTTTAGTTGCACCAATCATTTCTTGAACGTGCCAAATGCATACGCCTGTATTGGCAGTTCGCACAGTGGTAGTTAAACGCATGAACCTTAACATCTGCAAGTTGTTATTTATTCATAAAACATGAAATGATTCCTTCATAAATACATGCATTTTATCGTGAGAAACTAATAAATGAATAAGCAGAAACCTAGACAACAAAGTTATAGCATTAATAAGTCAGCGAACCCACAAAGCCCTTGCGCACACAGTTGCAAAGGAATTTCAAGCTTTGCTTTAAAGGAATTTTCATCTGCTTTATGCAAGGCTGCGAAGTCAAGCACTTCCTATTGAAAATAGCCAAAGGAAGACTACGTGGCGCAAATGCTTTGAAAGGTTTCCATGTTCTTCACAAAAAATAGAAAAAATTAGGTCATGATTTTGTCTTAATAACGTGAAGTGAATAAAGCGCTCGCTTGTATTGCTACTGGTTATTCAGTTTTGCCTTGGCCCTCTCAAAACAGACGTGCATAATCATCTTACAACAAACGAATATCTTTGTAAATACTTACTCATATAAATTATTTCACGCCTAAATGAATCTAGGATACCAGAACCGCCACATTGCTGGCACAGAAATTCTTAAAGAGCTTTGAAGTAATGGAATGCTTCTATTTTGGTCGTGGCTCTTCGCTTTGACTAACTTTCCATAGTAAAGACTAGTTCGTGGGTGGAAATCAGCTTATTAATGCTTCGCAAGCGTCTCTAGTTGTTCACGACCAACTGACACATAGCCTGACACTACTGCTAACTATCTTAAGCCTTAGTGCTTGTTGCTTTGTCTGTAACAGGGTAACCTGGACAGCAGTGGCATGGGTACCCTATCTATATTCATGATAATGTTTCATGGATAGCTCTTTGCGTCGTAGGAATTCGAAAAGACGAAGCCTTATACTCCGAGATGAAACTCTGTCTTTCATAAGCTAGATGTTAGTGTATACTCTGAGAGGGCTTAAAGATTAGACTTTGAGAACGTTTTATTTCTTTCCTCTTGTTAAGTTCGTTGTTTTGTTCGTCGTCGTTTTGTTGATTTGGTGAGGTTCTTATCAGACTACTAGTTTATCATCGTACATTTCGACTACTGCTCCGGTGGGAACTGAACATTTGTGTGATCTCGCGAATTATTTTATGGTCAACTGGAACTACTTTGAGCATTTGCTAGCGCCTGTGACCTTGAAAGTAAAGGCATTCTGAAAGATGAAAGTCACTGTGGCATTCAAGGATTGCATATTTATGCCGGCTATGAAACAGCCGTCTTAACTGAATGAAAAACATAACTTCTTATTTTAAAAATTTGCTGTTGCGAGTGCAATATATTTTATTAAAATTAGTTTAGAATTATTTTAAAAATATTTTATTTTATTATTTGCTGTGCCGATAGCAATAAATTTTAGAATTCGTGCTTACAAAAATTGCTAACCCAACTCGCAAGGTATATTGCGGCATTAAATTGCTTCTTTGATCGTATAGAGCGGTGCTACTGCGTCGCGAAGAGTTTTAGAAACGCGATAGAGCGCGCTGAGTTCTACTACTTCAGCGTGGTTAACTAAGTACAGATTTCCCTCGCTATGAAACGCAGCTTTTAGATTGCGTATTTTGAAGTCTATTCGACTCGAGATAAAGCCGTAGATTTACAGAATACAAAGTAAGTATCTTGGCCCACAAAGACGGACTCTAAGAACGCCATATAAGCCCCGAAAGCTTTCGTTACTCGTAAAGTTATTCTAATTATTATGAAATTATTCCCCTAAGCTTCCGTGTTTTGAGTTTGATTTATTTTGCGGCAAACGGGGAGTTTTCAAGAATCAAGTTGGCAACCTTGATTCCAGAGGAAGAATATGTGGATGTAGCATTTCTACGCATTTCAATAAGCAATTTTCTCACCATGATCCAGAAGTTTCAAGCCAGGCTAATTTCAATCTAGATAGACAATTCTTTGCTTCCTGCAGAGCGTGATAACGGATGCAGGTGGTATTCCAATTGATGCAGGGGCCACTAAAGGGGTTCCTATTGCATGCAGAACGCGTTCTTTTACGTCCTTTCAGAAAGCATCGCCGAATTCTTCGGGTTTTTCTCTAACAATAAAAACACCGCAAAGGCCCAAAAAAGCATCCGCTGGGCTCGACAAGGTTTCTAAAATTTCAAGTTTTCTGCTGACATCGCCAGAGAAGATCTTTCGTACAAAAAAAAAAAAAAAAAAAAAAGAAGTACGCCTTTATTAATTCAGTCTCGAAATTCATGTTTAAAGGGTCGGTATTCACAAGAGAGTTTTCCACTAGGATGTCACACGCTAATTATAGTTTCTCGTTTGCGAAGAGGCTCTGCCTCGTCTTTGCTTTCAACCCTGAAAGAATATTTAACAATTGAAATAACCACCATAGCACTGCATGGAAATTAATTCAAAATCCTCTGAAAATTTGGTCTCGTTTAAACCTCTCGATCAGGGTAAAATAATTGCCTATCGCAAGGCGTAGAAACGCTACATCCGAAAGTTCTTTGATATCACAATGCCATTCCAACTGCCCAAGACAAATGAAGCTATCCCACCAATTGACGCGAATTTGATGTTTAAGGACACCGAATATTTTATCGATCTTTTCTATTATAGCATTCGTCACCGAATGCTGGTTCTAACGTAAGCAGTTACAGTAAAGACTACACTTGAGATCTTCGGGTTCTACAGGTACTCTGGTTGCTCCTGGGGTCGTGATGAAAATGATAACATTATATGATACCTCATCTGATTAAACCGTAACGCTCTGTCTCCTGCCTGGTTTCAATGTTTTTTTGAGCGATTCCTTCCAAGCGAAAATATATATTTACTATAAAATATAATATACATAAACTTTAATATGTATTTTATATATATATTCCTTCCATACCGAGAGTCAGGGAACGAGATGTGGGATTTAGAACGAAGCATTAAAGGAAGCAACTAATGGCAACTGGGAATGACAACATGGAAGAGAGCAACGCTCTTGTATTTGCATGCTTGTATTGAGCAGAGTTGATGATACCACCCAGCGGTTTTCTCCATGAAATTCTTCACAACGAACGCATGAATTGATAAGGCCTAAACATGTGTGTAAGACCAAGTGGTTCGTAGTGATTGGATCGCTAAACAAATGATTGCTGTGAGAAATGAATAAATCATGCACAGAAAAGAGCAAGTCACTTGAGCTGGGGCTTCTTGTGAGTGAGGAGCTTGGTACCATGTCGAGGATGTTTGTCCTGACAAAGTGAGAAGATTTGAATCATGCACACAGTGATGGATAGCTAGAACTGGCTTTAACGCGATCTTCTTATATCTAGGAAACAGCGACTTCAAACCTAGAAAATGTATCACTTTCCATATCCACAGGTTAGAAGGTTTGACTAAATTTCTTTCATCTAAATCTCTTATTGTAAACCTAGGGTCCCTTATGGAGTGGGAGCAAGATCAATTTGCATGCTTAATGAACTCAGCAACCTATGCATTAAAGGTCTGAGAATATCCTTGTGAATATTTGGATAGCTTTGCTAAAACGAAGAAATAAAAAAACGCCACTTAAGCTTGCTCGTCTGCAAGCAGCAGATATTCATAGCTTCGTAAAGTCCACACTTCTTAACTGGGAATTAAGAAACTATGAAAAACTTGTCGCACATTTTTGGACTTCGGGATATCCCTGCTTTGTTTCTGCCAGGCTTGACTTCGACGTTATCACTGTGCACATCTTAGTCTTGTGCATGATTAATCGTTACCGCAAAGTTTGCTTACGGTCGACAATAGAACAATCTCTTTGCTTTTATATCCGATAACTTATGGTGGCCTTACATGCTCTCGCTTCCATATAATTCTTGAAGTGGCTTTAAAAGTTCCTGAGGAGCCCGTAGCTTTAAAATTAACTTCTTAACTTCCCATCCCGACTCTCCAAAATTACATACCGGATAAGGAGAAGTTTCTCTTCTCTGGTTTTGACCTTGACGAGATCTTTTTACTTGCGTCAGATCTTATGATTTTCACGCAATACGAATTGAACGGGCTGTCTCTTTCATCGATTTCTGGAATCTACAATGGCAATGAAGTTCTTCGAAGAATTCTTCGCTTGATAATCTTGCCATTGAATTGAGACAACTTCCTGCACATGCTGAAGAAAGTACTAGGATTCTGCTCTTTGAGACTTGCTATACTGACCTAATGTGGCTTTGAGTCATTATAGATAAATTACAAGGGATAACAGGAGTGTTTTCCGTAAAGTTCCTCCACTGAATACATCTATCACATGAGCATGAGTTATTCATTTTTGTTAAGTGATAGGTCCCTGAGCTCTATCGCATGGTTTCTCGCAGAGTTATCCAGCGTCTGCCATTCGTGTTTCTAGGCACTTTTCAAAGTCATTGCAAAGTGAAGGACCAAGCCTGAACTTTAGGATTTTTTTTGGTTGGCGTTCAAGAGCATTTGCTTAACACGCCCGAATTCTGAAATAAGCGAGTAATCGTTTGCTCCAAGGCGTTAGCACTAGAAAAACGCGTCGCGTTTAGCTTAGGCCTAATAGGAGGCTTACACGTGAAAAAATATATACGTTTTCCCGGGATATGAAGATTGTCCAAGGACACCTGCTCCATGAACGCATGCGCGCGAGACCATTAGCGAGAGCTGTTGAATGTTGCGGTGAGAGGAACAGGTGGTTCGTAACCATGCGTTCGCGAGATACGAATAGTCGATCCATCTTCGGACCTGCTTCTATAGAGTTTTTTTTGGGCGGCAGATGATAAGTTTCTTGCACGAGTAAATAGAAAGAGTTCATGAATTTGGGAGTCACGCAGGACGTTGGCGCGAACGAAGTTTGACCCTGGAAAATTTGGAACTGCTTAAAAAAGGAAATAGCATGTCTCACATTTTCAGTACGGAGACTTTCAGTCGAGACTTCTTATCAAAGGGTTTTGGTGGGCCTTCATCACGCCCACCCTCCTTGCTACATAACGGCTTGTCTCACTCGAATTCGCTTGCCTCACAGGTACGAGAATGCTCCTCATTGCTCGTTCTGTTGCTTATTCGCTTGAATCTATCTATATTAGAGTTATACTGCACTGTCTTCTTTGTTATTAACTAGAGGCGAACGAAATGGTCGTCGCAAATTTTGTTTTCAATGAATATTTCATTGGATATTTTGGCCTGAACATCACGTACACGTCTTTGTTACGACCTTACGGAAGCGGATTCGCTTTGCAAGCACTCATTCTTGCCTCTGCGACGAGGCCTCACGCTTGGTAATAAAGATCTAGCCTCTCTTCATGAAGTGCAGAACAATTCTGGCTAACAGAATTGCTAAGTCTAGGTTTTTAGGAATAGAAAGACATTGCCAAAATACCGAAATGAAGACTTCACTTATATTTCGTTTTAGTTCTTTCCAACCTCAAGATCCTCGAGCTTGGTAAGGTTTTCTTTTAGTTTGCTTATAGAATGTCCATTATTTAGTTTAAGAAGGACCTTGCTTCATAGTTAGGAAGCTCGAGAAATTTTTGTGTTTAATTATTTTTATTTTTAACTTGTGTTCTACTGAAAATGCTTATATACGCCAAATCTTAGTACGACAACTATGGGAAATCATTTACGCTTTGCCACATAGTTTATAATCGATATATTGCAAATTTATTCATGAGCTTGTACTACGTCTAATGACCCCCTGCATCTCTAGGAATAGACAAGTCAGTCGAACGCTCAAAACCTTGAATGGAGTTTTGCACCTCGTTGTTGCTTGAAATCTTGTCAGTCCCAATTTCCCACTTTCCAATCCCTTTCCAATGTCGATGCATCCGTCTTTCTTCGTCTACTTCCACGGGGCGAGAAAAACCACACCTCATGGGATTGGCTAGTGCAACATGACCCCTTTCGCCATGCCGAGCACGTGTCCAGATGCAGGTCATTTTTTTACGCTTCCTCTAAAGGAAAGCAATTAAAGAAGTCACCCGCAGATTCTCTTTTTCCCACCTCCTGCAACCTGTCGTCGATAACCTCAGTAGGCTTATTATAAGGAACCCTGACAGCCTCCAGAATGCATGCCCATAAAGCATTTGTACAAACCGAGGTATTATAGGCCAGAAAAGTGTTTTCGCATGTTCAGTTCGCCTTCTTTGAGATAGAAGATTGTGTGCATTAGTCATTATAATGCGCAGGGAGCAAGCGTTTTGGTCCGTAGCACAATGTGCTGCCTCCAGGGTAGGGCCACACATGTTCATTCGGGAGGTTGCTTTGCGCGCCGCCTAATTACCGACACAAAAAACAGTTGGAAGCGATCTTGAAGAACAATAACTTTTCTTACAGGCGCGCGCTATCGATTCTCTGCTTCGACGTAAGGTGAGAAATTTGAACCCGCGACTTGCATTTATAAGACAGGGAAACACTTTAGGTTAACACACGCCACTAGATAAGAGTGAACAACAACAAGCTAAAACTGGTTATCGTAACGTGGTTTTTTTGGAAGATGGAAGTGCTAAGATCTTTCCATGCTTACGAAGACACGAATCATTTCATGGGTAAACTTCTAGTAAGTATCTTTAAAAGCTCTCATATCTTGATAATTCAACCAGAGAACTGATTGCGCTGCATGTTGCTAGTTGAGGTTCTTTCTTCGAAATGCTGAGCTAGCCATACTTCGGCATAATAACGAGGGTTTAAAAGCAAACTGAGTGCCGATCTTCTTGGATTTATTTGAAAAAATAAAAACGCCAAGCCCCGTCGATCTTCTTCTCGTCTTCTATTCAGGTTTATTGAATTGGATAGCTAAGGTATAGCTGCGTGCCGAATAGCAGCGGCATCCAAGCTATTCCAAAGTAGATTTTGTTTTTCATTAAAGAATTTAAGAGAAAATACAAGTCGATGATACACAAATGCTGCCTGCATTAGCATAGAGTTTTTCCTACCTGCTCGGGTTGGGATTGATCACAAGGTTTTGAGATCGAGCGCGCATTTTTTTATCATTGTATTTGAGGAAATAAAAGCTTGTCACAAACCTGATCCTGCACAACTTGGCTTTCAGAGAATAACTGCTATTGCAAAATCAAACTCCGAATTAGTTTGAAGGCATTTCTAGACAGCGATGTGAAATTGCAACGCCTTCATCGCATGTCCTCATGCACGTATGCATTCACACATCCGTAATATTGCATACACGGAAAATTTTGAATTTAATGAATATTTTATTAAATCGAACCTTGAATCATACATAGATGGATACACATAGACATACATGTAGGCCCATAAATACATGCGTGCACGCATGCATTTACAAATGGGTGCATAAATTGTCCTTAGCTGACTTAAGTATGACACGCTTTTAACTTTTCTCGCGTAGGTTTCAGGAATGTTTGACAGTTTGGACGATGCGCATCTTCTCAGTTCTCAACTCGACTCGATGGTCAAGTATTTGCCGAAGCAAAGCTCAGCGTCTGCGACGAAAATGCCAACAGCATTTCTTCATAGCCTTCATGCAACCAACCCTGATCCGACACAATATGATCCACATGACATTCTAGATCAAATATCAGCGTCACTGCAACCACCAGCAGTGTCCGAATCAGCGTACGAAGTTCCATCGACGTCCGTCTCAACCAACACCAGCAACTACTCAACAAGTCACTTGTTTTCTCCCGCCACACCATCGTTCTCCACCTCCTTCACCAATAACAGCTTCACAAACACGCCTTTTAATAACACTTTCGCAGCTGCTGCAGCCGCAGCTGCAGCTGCGGCAGCAGCTGCTCAACTAGGTCAGGAGACCGAATGTACGCCAAGAGAGCTGGAGTGGTTTGCGGAGAGGTTCAAGCAACGCCGCATCAAACTCGGAGTCACGCAGGCTGACGTAGGTTCGGCTCTGGCGCATCTGAAATTACCTGGTGTTGGCTCGCTCAGTCAGTCGACAATATGCAGGTTCGAGTCTCTGACTTTAAGTCATAATAACATGATGGCATTGAAGCCTGTTCTGTCCGCTTGGCTAGATGAGGCCGAAAGAGCAAACAGAATGAAGGCCAAGGACAGCGCCTTCTTGCCAAATGCTGACAAGAAGAGAAAACGCACTTCAATAGCTGCCGCAGAAAAACGATCACTAGAGGCGTATTTCGCCATGCAGCAGAGACCATCTAGCGATAAAATTGCTGCGATTGCTGAAAAGTTGGATCTATCTAAGAACGTCGTCCGCGTTTGGTTTTGCAACCAACGGCAAAAGAAGAAACGGATGAAGTTTTCTGTCCACTGATTGCAGGGTGGTATTTCTTACCCACCGTCCTTTCCCAGATTCGCTTCAGCTCATAACTATGAGTCGGCCCAGAGCTCTCTATTAATCTCCCCCCGTCTTGCACTCCAATATGGCGCCTGGAGACCCGGAAAGCAAGTTTGAATTGATGAAATAAACCAACAATCAGAACTTCCTAAAGAAAAATTGCGAAGAATCGTTTTCCCACTGGATAGAATTAGCGACGGGATTTGTAGAAGATAGATTTTAAATTGTACAGATGACCAGATGACAAATTCAGCAGAAGAATTTAAAACCTGTTTTTTTAAATGTTAATGCGTATATAAGATTGAGATGTACGTACATGTGAATAAAGTATGACTGTGGAGGGAAGAATGGACGAAACGAATTTGATGTTGTTAATAGTGGCCGTCACATTACAGTATGCAAGCACTACTATGCTAGTATTTGTGCTGCGCCTACAGCCTCTGCAAATAAAAAAAAAAAAAAAAGAAGCAACAAAACAAAACAAAAATACCTGTCTTGCAGATTGGAAAGCTAAAGAATGATATGAATTACTGACCAGAAATGCTAACATCCCTTACTTTTGTATTCTGCGATATTCAATCCTGTGATCATTACTCTGTCTGTCTAGTACATCTTTAAAGTGCTAATCGAATTGTTGGCGTTGATTTGTCCTTTAGCAAAGTTTAAACAAATTTTCAATTCCCAATTATGCAGTTTGGGTTGAAGTTTAAGTATGGAATTGTATGATGGCTTTTGCTGTGGTACTTCACTTATAAATTAGATATTTATCCTTACGTGAAGGGATTTTTCATTGCCCATTTTCAGTGTGATGACGTAAATAGAATTTTGATTTTACATGTTGTGCGTGCGTTTGTTAAGTAGAAACATAAAGCCCGATTAATTTGCCTATAGGCATGTCTAGTCATCTATGCTTTCAGCTTGGCGTAATCCCATCAGTCGTTTGGGCAGGTACCCATCTCCCAATTCCCTAAGGCAAGTTCCGGAAATTCAACCATCTCGTCTGAGAAAAAAAGTTGCTAAATATTTTTCATAAATCTTTAAAAGTGTACTTTTGTTGTTGTTGTTTTTTTTTTCTACGTAACGTCACTACAGGTGCCATAGTTGTGGAAAGTACTCCTGGGTCGCCTTGCATGATTGATAAATGTGAATTGTGAACATGTCGGTATGTAGGTTGACTTAAACGTTTAATGCGGGTGTACTCTGCGGCAAGACACATCGGTTGCATTTAGCAAGAAGTTTTATTTTTGCTTTGAGAAGGAGTCTTTCCTGCGAGATGTTTGACGTGAACGGACGGATTCTTTTCTTTAGCAAATCTGAGCACGCTTAGCCGTTGGCCCAATGCTCACCACATGCTTTAACTGAGTATTGGAGATAGCAGGTGCGGCCTTCTTTCGTTTGAATCTCATAAAGGATACGGTCCAAGTGGGGTGCCATGCATCTCTTACAGTCTTTAGAAGCGAGTTTTAAAGAAAAAGATGCTTTTCCCCATTGATTGCAAAATTTAAAAATGCGTTGCCTCATTCAGAAATTTCATCTTTTTGTAAAATCTGTCAAAACCAAAACTATGAAAGTCTAACTGCGAGAAACTAGCTTTAGCTGAGTTTTAGGGAATGCTTGTTTTCATGAGATAAATTAGCTCCATACTTCACTCATGGGAGGCTTTCCCACGTTGTTCTGCAGTCAGTGGAAATCGGATTTCGAGGGTTTGCATGTTTTGGCTAAGTCATATTGAGGCGAAATTACCATCTGCTCGAGATTGCTACGAATCCGCTTTTAGAATATGCATAATTTGTCGGCGGGATGCACAGAAGATGATAAGATCGGTTAAGCAATGACGAAAAATCATCCGAAAGGTAAAAATTAGACAAATATCAAGAAAGACTTATGCGGCACTGCCATATCTCCTTTTAGTAAAGTTGAGCGAAATAAGGTCGATCTTCATCGTCGCATTAAAATGTCAGGAAGCGTAAAAATCAAAGTTGCAACTAATTTTGAGTACTTTTTTAATTTCACGCAAGTTGATCAAATATGATCGCCCGTGCTATAGTGGCTAATCGCTTGGAGGCCGAAATTCCAAACTCATACTTCCCTTTATATCTGGATCTAAAGACGTTAGTTGAAAGCTTTTTCTTTGTAGATCACGTACTGCAGATTTGCTTCTTTTTTTTTTTTTTAACGATAGTTGATCTTGGCCTATCTGTCAATTATTCTTCAAAACTGTGTACCCTGAATGCTAATCCTAACAAACGTAAGCCCAAACGTATGCTGTCATGTGGAGACGTTTTTGCACATTATTTTGAGTTTAACTTCAACCATCACATGGAGCAATCTCTCTTCTCTCTTTCTGTCCCTCTCTCGCTCTCTCTCTCTCTCTCTCTCTCAATCTCTCTCTCTATCTGTCTTTCTCCCTTTCCCTGTGCCCATCGAGAACAGATTCGAAAACTTTAAGATGGTAATTAAGAAAAAAACTTCTTGAGATTGAAATACGTGAAATCATGGCGATGCAGACTCAAGCAATCTGTTAAGCTGATAATCAAGCGAGTATGAGAAGAACGAGGAGCACATCAATGCTATGCTGGAAATAGAGTTTAAAACACACGTTTGTCAAGACCCGAGATTAATATCTCCCATGAAACCTCAAGGATATTGAAATTCAAAGTTCGTTAAGTTATCAAGCAACTATTTTTTTTTAATACATGGCTTATCCATTAAACTCCCTTAGAAGACCCATGCTAAGAGCCCACCAAAAGCGCAAACTTCGTCACATATCGCAACCAAAGTCTTTATTGACCGAATTATTTGTCTACCAATTCGACACGGATGAATTGTAAGTTGGTAAACGAAAAGAACTCTCAGTCGGTTTTCGTTTAATGATTTTGTAAAAATATTGGTAAGTTTCATTGTACAGAGTGAAAGAAATTGTTTTTCTAGTTGTTGTTGTTCTTGTGCTGATGTGTTATGTTGTTTTTGTTGTTGTTGTATTTCTTTAGAGAAGGACCACATTTTTTTTGCGTTTTAGCAATAACGAATGCTTATGTAATATAAGTTTTTTTCTGGTGTGCAGTATGGACTCCTTAGTCATTATCATTACGTTTGTACGCACAAAGCCGGAGTCCTAAGCAATCACTAACTAATACTTATGTGTTGCGTCAAAACATTATGTTTCGATGTTTTAGTACACCGCTCCTTCCAAATTAGTTGATGACTGGGTGTCCATATATATTCAAGCAATGTTAGTTGCGCTTTGATAATTTTATAAGTGACTTTACTGCTGCAACAAGGTGTAGAGCAAGTCTCAATTGAAAGCCACGTTGCACGTTGCATGTGGCATGAACTATCCTTTCATAAGAATTCGTAAATGCTAGTCTCGTTAAGGCAGTCCCTGCAACCTGTCCTCTAGTTTTGGTCTCGGTGTGAACTCTCTGATCAAGTTAGAATGATACGCTACTGCGGTTCTTGTGTTTACCTCTCCCAATTAACCGTTAAGAATTTGCTTTTCTTTTGAGGCTTCTTGGGTTATGGGAACTGACTTATGTCTGCCATTATGTGTCTGTCATTCCTGCTTTGTTGATATTACTGCCATTGGTAGAATGAAATTAGAGCTCATGACAGGGTGGTAACCTCGATTTGATTATCTCCGGTTATGAGTGTTTCTTCCCCTTGATAATTGTGTAAGTTATAATTGGTTTGCCTAACATTCTAGCCTACTAAACCTGCTATTTTTGTAAGCTTTCGTTAGCTACCCATTTATTAAGAAATTAAATTCTTGTTGTTGTTGTGGTTGTTGCTGTTGCTTACGTATTACAAGGTCAATCCAACCCAAGAGTCGCCAATGGACTTCTATGAACTTAACCTAAAAATTGAACATGGAGACATGCTACTGTGGGTTGAAGACCCACATTAAGCAACTCTCTTTTAACTATTCTCTATTTTAACAACAAGGAACTAACAGAAAGTTGAATGCATATTAATTGAGCATGTACTGCTACTGCAAGGCATTCGACGTGTTGTTTTTTTCTTTGTTTGCGGTTATTTTTTTGTTTTATTTTTTTAAGAAACTGTTGTTGAAGATTCAAGATTCAAGATTTATTTTTTGCATGTAGAAAACAGCAATATGCAACAAAATGAAATTGCAACGTTCTACGTGTGAAGGAGGACTCCTTACTAGCAAAGCTAATCGGATTTTAGAAGCCCCCACCCCCCCCCCCCCCCCCCCCCCCCCGACCCTCCACACACACCCACAGCTCTACCACTTCTTATCCAAAAAAAACAAAACAAAAACAAGACTCC
>QQSS02008567.1:0-19822 GCA_003687565.2 Craspedacusta sowerbii | reverse complement strand
GAATCAAGTTGTAGGATGAGCTTGTTTCTATTGAGAGCTTGTCGAGCAGGATGGTAAGAAACTCCTGGACGTCGTGCTGATCGTTGCCTTCGAAGGTAGGCATGAGGGTGTACAGCTAGTTTTTGAACTTGATCAGGTCGATCTACTAAAATAATAGAATATGTCGACTTATTAGGGAGAGGAGCCTGTGTAGAATGCCTTGGTGAGCTTAATTGCGTAGGAAGTAAGACTGCAGCACCTTAAAGTTTAGTAGACACTGCAAGACAGCGTTAATGTAGCAAGTGTTTCCGGTGTTAATGATGCCGTTGCGCTTACAATAAGTCTTGCAGGGGACTAGGGCGGCATCCTTATCTCCTATGTACTTCTTGATGTGGGTGAGTTCATAGACGTAGCTGTGATTGTACGATAAATTATTGAAGTTGACCCGCACTAAATCATCACTGATGAAGATAACTCTGGCTTTCTGCAAATTCTCCTTAAACGGCAATTATAGCTAATATCCAAAGCTAATTCCCCACCTGTTCATTAACCTTTCCATAGTTAGCTTCCGGTCTCTTCGAACAGAAATTACAAACACTCCGCTTTTTAAAAGTTAGGAAGGGATTGCTTACTCCAGCTTTTCCTTTGGCAGTTCCAAGAAATCTCTGTTGAGCACTGAGATGAACTCTTTGGAGGGAGTTTATCTGCGCACGAAGAAGAGTCTATCCTCTCCTGCGAGCAGATTGGAGTACTTGTAGTTTGGGGAGCAGCTGACCATGGAGAGAACGAACTAGTTGTCAAAGATGTATACGAAGGCCAAAGCGGAGTAGATCTAAAGTTCCAAGGTCTAGGTGCAAGTGACTTAGATCTTTTTGTCTCGGCCGTAGAGAGCTGTCAGCAGCTAGAAGTCCTGCTACTTAAACAGTCTATATTTCTTGCTTTGAACAATCTGCTAGCTCATTATTCCTTCCTACAGTCCCTCCATCAAGCTTATCTCCATCTATCTAGGATGCACCTTCCCCCCTTTCTTGAAGTCCTACCACTCTCTGAACCACTCCAACGTCACAGGATTGTAGACACCGGGTCGAAGGGGGTATTTGTCCTAGGCCAGCTTGGCGAATAGCTACTGCTCCTTGACCAGGTAGATATCATTTAGTTATAATTTGGAGAGGAGACTGTCGAATTAGAACTCTTTTAGGACTCTCTGGTGAAGTTATTGATTTGGGATTCCTTAGGAGGAGGGGAATAAATTCATGCAATTCCATCGCTGCGAAAAAGTGGTGAGTTAGGAGGCGGAGTAGAATTCTTTGGATTAGAGTCCAGCAAGCAGAACTAGTAACTGAGATCTTGCTTAACTCGTTGGGTTCCGTACCTGAATGAGACATTTGACAAGGTCACTGAAGTTAAGGCGCTCGTCGTTTTCCTTTCTGAAGATGTTGAAAATATCTCTTCGTTCGTTCTAGTTAACACTAAACTAGAGGCAGCTCTCCTATTCTGGGCAGTATCTTGACAAAGTCCTAGAAGGAAAGTGGGCTGACAAAGGAGTGCGCATGTGCTCGAGCGGACTGGTAGAAGTATAAGTCGAGGGAGAGGGATTCATAGCTTAGGTTGGGCAAGGCTGGTGAGCTTTTTACTCTAAAGAAGTGAGCTATTGCTCTTACAAAAAACGCAGCCCATAATTTTATAAAATAGAAGGACGCTCGCCACTACTTTCATTGCAGCTCTGATTGCCGTTGAAGATTCTAGAAATTAATGATAAGACAAAGGGACTCGGAGCCTCACCTAGAACCCCCTAAGCGCAAGCTCATTCGCGAGAGGCAAGACTGGCAGGTCCTCTCCCCCTACCAATACTACCTCCTCCTCAACCAGGCCTACAACTTCCCCTCACCCAAATAGGTGATTCCAGTTAAGGGGAGAGGGCTAGATTTGGCACCAAACTATGAGCTGGTGGACATCGAGATGCTGGTGGCTTTACGAAAAATCTGTATGTCGATGGAAATAGAGGACTGCTGAATGAGTAAAATTTTAGGCCTCTTTCGTTTGTCATAAAAATCATACAAACTTGTAAAGTCTCTCACTTTCTACTTATGCTTCTCTCCACATTAATGTCACCCCTTCGACACCCCTGCTCAATAATCCCCTTACTCCACTACCTCAGCCACCACACTTAATGCTTTGCCTTCGCTCGTGCAGGTGAAATGGCAGGACCTCGGTCTATAGGGTTCTTTTATAAGTTGTAGGACCCTGGGCCAACATTACTTTAATTTTTCTTTATCATAAACTCCATCGTATTTTTCTACTTGCCTTTCATGAAGTCAAGGCCAGGTAAATTCGGAAGTCTTGTTTTATTAGAGGCATTTAATATTGAGACGCTTTTCACCAATACCTTGGGTGGGAGGATTTAACGGGGAAATCTAGGGAGCGAGCTAAATTTACCCTTATAGTATGGGGAGTTTGGGGGCTGGTAGTAATAGTCCCTGAAGTCAGTTACTTTTTTATTTTTATGGATTTTCTTCTTTTTCTTTTTTACTGCCTTCATTTCTTTAGATTGCGATAGAGAATAGCTGCCCGGGCCTGGAGAATTGCACTTCAGCAGTTCCTCATCGGCAGGCTCTTCGAGGAGGCAAGGGCGAATACCCAATTTGTTTCTGAGGGATGAGGGGTGAAAATGGCTGATTCTGGCAAGCTACTTGATGACTTGGGTGTGCACATATCGATAAGAAAGCGAGTATTAGGCGGACATGGAATGGAATTCAAATACAATCCATTCGATTTCCTGATATCTTGATAAATCATAGTTAGGCTGGAGTTTAATTTACCAATTAGCTATGAATAAAGGGAGACTTTACAAGGGCTTCGTATCCATTGCATCACTTCGCAGAAGCTCCATCTCCAACCTCCTTCCTTAACCATCTCTCCCCAAATAAACCATGTCCTTTCATCCTCCACATCCCCTAACTATCCACCAAGATTTCAAAGTCTATTCCAAAAAAGGCTATGGCCCTCTGCTCTCCAAGAAACCACGCTTTTCAAACAAGGCCAACATTTCCCCCACTCCTTGCCAATACTTTAAGAGCAACGATAAAGAGTTGTCTGCGCGAAAGCGTTGCAGCAGCTTGGTAAGGTTCATGCCGATAAAGTTCAAAAAAGATATCGATTAGTCTCCCCTATAAAAAGTAGCTGTTGGTCCAAGCACTTATAATTTACCTGAGGCAAGGAGCAAAGCTATTTCATCTTGCTTCCACTCGAGATCACAGCGATTTCACTCGCTCCATTCAGATATTCGTGATTATCCTCCGTCTATGGCAGCAAAGCCGCCTCGCCGCTCTAGGAATAAGAACAGAAAGAAGAAGCAGTATAAGAAGAAATCTGCACTCCTTGAAACATTGCTAGAAGAGTTCATAAGCAAACCCAATATTAATTGATCATATTTAGAATATGACTAAACTGCCCAGAATATCCAATTAGTAGCTCGACTCAATGCCCATGAAATAAGCTAATGCTTACGTAGATCGATTCCTCGACAGTCACATCTCACCCTTCCGCAGATATGCAATTACCTGCTATAATATCCTCGTCATGGCCACCTGCTTTTATCTCACCAAAAACTTTAAAAAATTTGCGCCAACCTTCAAGAAATAAAGAAGTAGCTTCAAGCATATAGTAATACATGCGAGTAAGATTTCTATAATTTTTACAGCCTTGTATTCCGCCGGCTTTTGCCTCGTTTCTGGAATTACCTACTTCCCTACTCTTCTTAAAGAATACAGCTAATTGCGCGGAAGGGTTCTAGTTAGGCCCCTAATCTATAACCCTACGTTTCAATAAGCCATCCTCTTTGAAGTAATGTAAAGTTTTGATATTTCAAAGGAACTGCAATAGAAGGCTCGAAATTAGCTGGAGTAGAAGAAAAGGAGGTTGTAATCTGCAGGGCTACTTAATTTTTAATCAAATTAATAGATGTTGCCCTTTGACCCATAAAAATTAGTAGTGAAACCATGATTTATTATGAAAAATTAATCGTAAACAGAATTCGAGCTTGGCCCTTGGGAGATGTGCAATTAGGCGAAGAGAGTGGTCGTCGATAAAATAAGAATTTCACTACCGAAATTAATAAAATTGAGGAAATTCCCTGTGAAGGAGAAAAAGTAAATTCCCAAAGAGTATCAAGAATATAGATCAACTAGTTTAAAAATCTATCAATTCAAGAAAAAAGTTGATAAGGCCATGGAATTTACTTCTAAAAAGCAGTTCAAAATAGTCTCAAAGGTCGATAAACAGGCTCACGATTTTCAGCTCCCTCCGGCCCTCCGCAAGTACAACATTTTGGCGCTAAGACCACTCAACTTTCATTGAGTCAATTCAATAAGAACAGTTCTCCTTTTTAGTAACGCAAACGTTCTAGGAGACGGTCTGGTTTGCCCTTACAATCATCGTGTAATAGTTTGTAGGCCTACTCCCTAGGAATCTAAATTGTGAGGGGCTAAAGCTAGTCTGAGGTTCCGATTATGAGTAGGCTGTTCTTTGTTAGTTGGAGAGAAATGAGGAAAAATAGTCCGCCAATACACATCTCCTGTCTGAGCAGCTCTTTGCTATCCTTCTTCTAAACTTTGATTGAGTCAAGACAGATGGGATATATTGATAGGTGTGCTATGTCGCTCTTGCGTTTAGACCATTCCTTTTGAAATTTGACTGCCTCATATTCGCTTTTCTTTTATGTGAGCCTTTTAAGGAATCTGATGTTTTACTCCTCTATTATCTCCTGTTTACGACGCCGGTAGGGTTAGTGCAAAGATCGGTGGATGCGCTGCCTCGGGCCACCGTTTCGCTTGCCCATTATATGGTGTATTTTTTAGAGGAGAATTCTGTTTTAACGTTAGATTTCAGTGAAGCGCTACTCCGCGATCTGCTCTTTTTTGAGGTTTTTGGGGAGGAGGGGCCGAGCATTATCGGTGGAAGTGATGGCTCTGGCCATGAGTATGTTCTTTTTGTGGAGCGATTGGAGTCGAGTTAACTGCTTGCCTTATATTACTCTGCTATTGACCTTGATAGCTCTGTACATGAATGAATAATAGCTTCAAGCTTGATTCCTCTTCTCTATTTTTCTGGCGATGAACTTGTTGAAGCGTTACCAAGATATGTTTTTCGCCTCGAACCCCGCCACGTTTTGAATCACTTCCTTGATGTCTTCATCGTTGAGGTTATAACGCAGCTGCTGTGCAGCTTCCTTTATATCTTCAGGCTCAAGAACCTCCTTCTGCTTGGGGTCTAGCAGTTCGAAAATTGCTCTTCGGCCCTCCTCAGTGAATGTGTTTCCCTTGTTATCGAGATACGAGTTTGGCAGTGAGATCCTTGATAAAGGTCTCGAAGTCAACTACCTATCCTCCATAGGTCTAACAGATCTCTTAAAGGGCGCGGTAGACGATGAGATACTTGTTGTTGAGCCCGAGAGTTTTGGCGGTGGTAAGAATATCTCTGACATCGGCTCTCTTGGTCTTGAAGTCAGCGTAGAGAATGAACAAGTCATAGAACTCCGAAATGTGGTCAAAGGTGAAGATGGGGTTCTTGATCACGAAGTCCTTCTTCATGAGCATCTCCTTGTCTCGGGCAATGATATCTCTTCTGGTCGCCATTTATTTATTTCACGGATCTTAATCAAATGCTATCCTTTATAGTGCTTGTTTTTGAACGAGCTCCAGACCCACAGACTTCAGGACTGTCCCTCCCAAGTCGTTTGCAAGTCGACTTCGCTCAGCAGCTCTCGCCCTCCTTTCAGTTAAGGTCTCCTTGACCAGCCGTTTCCCGTCCTGCCAACACACCTACAACAAGGCCTCCAACTTTTCTATTTAAACAGTGATTTCTTTATTTGATAGATCAAGTAAAGTAGTTTTAACTCCAACTATATTTTTAAGGTCTTAGCCTTGGGAAGCAATGATGTCGGCCACGGCTCTTCCTTCCTTGTTGTACGCACGATAAACAGACTTCGACCCCGCCAGCATTATCTTTGAGGCCGATTACTAACTTATCTTCAGTTTGGGTTGACCGTTCAGCTAGACCAGCTTAAAGACTATTCCCAGGGATGGCTGGCTCTTGCAAGTCACTAAATTAGTACCCACTCCAAAAATATCGATCTGACAGCCTTTCTGCTTCATTTTGGTGATGGAGTCCTCGTCGAGATCGTTTGAGGCTATTATTACGAATTAAACGGGCAGGTCTACGTACTTATTCCACATTTCTTTGCATTTAATGGAGAGTTCGCAGAGATCACCTGAATCTAGCCTTCCCCCGAATTCATTGAACCCCGCCTCAATAAGCGCCAGACTCACGACAATCAAGTTGGGCATCCCGGACTCAAGTGTGCTATAGGTGTCAAGCAAATTGATGTACTTCTTGCCACCCTCAGATGCCTTGCTAAAGGCAATGAATGCAGCGAGTTCGCCCATGTTAGTCTTAAAGTTGAATTTTCTATGATAGTACAAAGCCCTCTACTTGATGTTAATTCCATTGACTGTAATTTATCCAAGCTCCTTGATGTTGCTGAAGGAGGTGACAAAGGCGTGTGCAGTTGTTCCAAAACAAGGAACTTGGAATTAGTGGCTGGCCTTTGTATTGCTAGAGCCGATGAATCCTCCCATATAGCTATACTAGGACGCAGTAAGACCTCCGTTAGGACCTTGAGCACGTCTAAGTCCCATCTATACGCAAGCTGAACCTCCTGCAGCTTTGACTATCCTATTAGCATATGTCGTGACCAGAGTCGCAAAACCGATTAGGTTTAGTATCGGGGTTTACAACAGTTGGATCACTGCAAGAGGGCCTGAAATCCTTAGGATAGGAACACAAGGCAACGCAATCTCACCTTCCCTCAAGGCTTGAACTTGTACGTTGCTGCAATTAAGAGTGGTAAGGTAATCGAGAAAGCCCTGAGAGAAGGTGGGGACTTGCGCCTTGAGAGTTTGGGTGAATTACTGAGTGATTTTAAAGTTTTAGAGAAGTTCGAGAACTTTATTGAGGCCAGCTGCGATCGCATAGTGGCCCTTGAAGGGACTTTTTCTGAAGTAGCAGTCAAAGTCAGCTCGCTGGTCGGCCTTCCCCGTCAGGAAGTACCCATTCACCATCGTGAACTGGTACAGGTCATTGAATTATACTGACATAATCTTTAATATATATAAGAGAGATGCAGATAGGCTCTGTTTTAATAGGCAAATTCGTGTTTACTCGCAATAACAAAATCATTACATTGCGCTCTCCTGGGGGATAATTTCGCTCTTCTCTAAACGCCAGTCCCTTAACTCTTGTCTTCGGGACAGTAATAGGCAACGCCCTTCCAGGAGCCATCTATATAAGCCAATCCTACAAAGTGGTAGGCGAGCTCGACGAAGGAGAGAATGAGGTTGAGTGCACTGTGGAAGTGAAAGAGCGGAGGAAGAACAAGTATTTGCTGGACACTCGGGCCCGTTGCGGTTCAAAATAAGTTATTGTCGGAGAAGCCTATATTAAATATTAGTAAAACAGTTAGTGAATCAATGAGAGTAAATTTTCCTGATCCGCAAGGCGGGCTCCGAGCCTTTCCTTAGGGAGTCCTCGAATCTGGGGGGCGGGAGTGCCGGCATGTAAAGGGAAGGCTTGACTCTCTGGAGGAAGGGGATTTTTCCCCAACCGTCCCTGTAGTCCTTGAGCCTGGATATTACGGCAGGATCTAACTGCTAAATAGCTTAAGTCTATATGCTAAATTATTTTTATTTTTTCCTCTCGCTAGTTTCCTTCTCGATGGATCTGGTCTTTTCCCTGATGCGGATCCTGTGTGTTGACTCCTCCAGTCGCTGAAACCATTGGTGAGATTTGGCCACCCGAATCGGCTTGGGTTTATTGACCAGACGGTTGGATTCCTCATCGAAGTAAGGCACCTACCGCTATTTTCTGATGATTAGCCAATAGGTTCTTTTTTTTCCCATTTTAATTAGAATAAATCATAAATATTTACGACGCTCTTGAGTGGTGCGGACGAAGCCGGGGTCCTCCTTCTCGAGAACCCTGATGCCACTCTCAAGCTCAAGGTCTGGTTTAATGGTTTTTACTTTAGTGAAAAGACCAGTCTGTTCAGTCATTTCCTCTTTGTTGAAATTGTATTTTTTAAACAGCCTGTTGTTGTAAGAATCTTCTTAAATTACCTCCTCCACCTGCTTCTTTTCAAGCTCCTCGACCACCCGCAGATTTCCCACACACTTGATATCACAACGGAACTGGCTTGAAACGGGGATATTCACGTTTCTCAAGAGGTCCTTCTTATACACTAGAAATCTGTTCCACTCGGATAGAAAATCTACAGGCTCGAGCACATCTGTGAAATATTTAAGAAAGTTTTAGCACCAGTCAATCTGGTCGTACTGCCTCCTGATTTAAAGCTGATCGGCAACCAGTAAAGCAAGCTTCCTTTTAGTGATAAATTTTAACTCTCTCAAGCAGTGCTCGAATCTCTGCTTCAATTATTATTCGATCAGAGTAGCATTTTTATTGATATCGTTAATCTTGACTTAGAGGTTAGTCAGCATGCTCAATAGCTTTGTCTTCCGATTGTCTAAATCCACGTCCACCACCTTCGCCTTGTTAATCGCCTATTCATAGGCCTGCTTTATCCGCACCAGCTTGTGCTGAGCCTTGTCCCCCTCGTTGTGCGAGGTTTACAAATGGGAAGCATGTCCGATTTTGCACAGCACGCACAGTGGTTGTACACAATTGTTACAATACATTTCGTTTTTAGAGTCGCTGTGGATCTCACATTCTCCGTAATTTTTGGGCTTTTCCTTGATTTCGACTCTCTTGTGCTTTTGACTGACGCCTTTGGTGTGCTGCTACTTATCGCAGCCTAGACAATAATAGGTGTCCTAATTGATGCAATAGCGTTTAGCCTCGAACTTGCCACAAATGCACATTGGAGCCATCATAGACTTCTCTCGCTTGCTATCAAAATAGAACTAGATCCTGTACTCAGGCAAGACTCGTTGTGAGTCGAATAGGATGTAATCATGAACCAGCTTCCGACTCGGCTCATCCTCGTACAGGTAGTAGCTATCGAATCCCTCAGGAGGCTAAAGCACGAAGGATCGGTCGAGAGTGTTACTTCTGTGCATGAACTTGCTTTTCCCAACAGAAAGACGGCATAGGAGCAAAGTGTTAAAGTCTTTCTTTTCAGTGAGGTCTAATTGCCCTGTTTTGAAAAGCCTTCCTTCTTTCGAAAAGGAAAACCCCTGCGCAATTACGTTTTGAATGTTGTTCTTGACTTAGAGCGTGCTAGTCTAAACGAAGCAATGAACAGTGAGGTTGTCGGCTACCTTTTTGAAGTTGGCGAAGCAGGCAGGGTTGTCTATCTTGTCAAGATTACGAATGATGGCTGCAGTGCTTCCTAGTTGAAGCTGCATCATGTATTCGACTTGGTTCCACTCCTGGGAGTTTTTGTTGATGGGTTTGAGTTTGTTCTACATTAATTCAGACTCACCGTATAGATTATTAAATATCTTTGATTCTGATAAGTTAAATAACGAACAATAATTGGCAGTTAGATGCTAAACAAAGAGAACAGACGCACCAACCTCCTCTCCAAGCTTGACCTACTCGATTAGCCTGCCAAGCAGCCCTTGCTCAGTCTCCTCCAGGCTCAGGAGTCGCGTCTCGATAAACTCATTCAGGAGGGCAACGCCAACATCGACATAGAGCTTTTCGATATCGATCTTTAGTATTAGCGAATCAGAATTTAACTCGAACGCCTCAGACTCTAGGCACTATAATAGCTCCAGGCGCGCCAGGAGGCCAACTTGAGCCAAGTGCTGATTCAGCAGTCTCGCTACAAAATCGCCCGAGAACAACTGGTGCGAGGCGAGGAGGCTGCTCTAGAGGCCCCACCGAGAGTCACTTATGTGCGGGGGAAGTGGGAGGAGTCAGTGCGACTGGCAAGCAGGGAGCTGTAGCGAATTTAAAATTCAGGATGCGAAGAGAGCATTATAATGGGATTAATTATTTAATGATTATTGATACACATAGAAACGTCCAGCTCCACGGCCTCTTAAACAATCTCCTCTGTCCCCTCTCCAAAAAACTCATGAGGAACCCCTGCTCCACCCCCCAAGGTCATACCTTCGACCAGGAGTCTATCTACCATTGGCTACTCAACAACAAGCATTGCCCCATTTCTGGAGCTCCGCTGTCCTTAAGTCAGCTGAACCCAAACAACGCGCTGCAGAATATCTTGAGGGAAATGCGTAAATAAGTGAAGGACCTCGACCAGTCGAAATTACAATTTTATATGGTGATAAAGTAGCAGTGCCTGAGACCCTAGCTGAAAATGCCAGACGGGGGGTCAAATTTCTTGAAAATAAGCTATAAGTGGTGGTATTAAGTGAATTAGAAGCTCCAAAGTCTATAACTCGAGCACTTCGAAACCATCTCTCTTTGCTCCGTTGAA
Organism: Craspedacusta sowerbii; assembly: GCA_003687565.2. NCBI lineage: Eukaryota > Metazoa > Cnidaria > Hydrozoa > Limnomedusae > Olindiidae > Craspedacusta > Craspedacusta sowerbii. The sequence goes on along the minus strand of QQSS02008567.1, from coordinate 9,384 downwards.
AAGCTCGACATGTAAATTCCTGACCAGCTCGTATTTGCCTTACTAGCTAGTGACTCTCTAACCAGTAGGTTTGCTCTTCATAAGTGGGTCTGACAGTAACCAGTGGAATGTATGAGAATAACCAGCGAGTGGCAAGTTGACAAGTTTTGAGCTTATGCTGTAGAAATTGGCAACGCTAAACAAGCTAAAGTAAGTCCATATATATGCAAGGTGCAATTTTGATAAGGAGATCTAGAGGTATTTAGAACGCAAGGATAGGCGCTATAAGGAGATTGTCAGAGCGGGGCGTTAACATAACGCTGGTTAATGAAGGGGATATCTTGCCGGACCCCTCCCACAGCTTCAACCCCGACTCCTTGAAGCGGACGGGAGTGGTGCGCTGTATCCAGGGCCGGTGGCTGAAGGAAGATGATGTAACTTAGGGAGTCACATATGAGCTTCCTCCAAATATTTAAAAGATGAATGATTGCACTATTCTTTGAGCACCGATAGATTAATTATTTCGAATCAATTCAGTTAGAATATGAATCTCCCCCGTGTCAAGGCTTTCGACTCAACACCTGCCCAGACTCGCAAGCCAACGCTGGCTGACATCCTTGACTCCGCCTCTCCCCTCCTTCTCAAAAACCCTCTTCCCAACGCCATAAAGCCGTAAGCTGCAAGAGATATTTGGGGGTAGGTCCTGAAGAAGAGGGACCTAGGCTTGGCAAAATAAATATGGAAGTGTATAGAGGGATAGTATGATAAGGATCTTAATGGATTAGCCAAAGTGTTTTACTATGGAGGGATAAATTACGTAGGATAAATAACGAGAGGACAGGCTCATGGCTCAGGACGGCTCGAGTTGAAGGATGGGCCTGTCTTGCTTTCCGGCCACTGGATGCAAGGCAAATTAAAAAAGTAGGCTGCAATTGAATAATCTATCTTTATTTGAAATTCATCTAAAATCGTAACGGTTGTTATTAAGGTAGGTGGAGTTGAGTTTAGAAGTCCTTTTTGAGGGGGTCAAGACCTAATTTTAAATAGGGTTATAAGATTAATTTAATAATGCTTTTCTTGCTTTTGATTAAAATATCTTCATTAATTTACTACTGAAACGACTAGAATCCATCTTATCCATCTTTCCTACCAATAACTGACAAATCCTAGAATCCATCTTTCCTACCAATAACTGACAAACCCTACATAATCTTATCAGCAAATGCTCCTTTACAATATTATAGAGATCATGCATGGAAAGACCCTAAGACTTTGAAGCTATGTGGTGAATAAATATTATAGATGATCATTTGCCCTTCTTCTTGGTGTCCTTCTTGGCGTCCTTTTTCTTCTTGTCATCTTATTACTCCTACTTAGGAGGTTATGGGTCCTCATAGACAAAACTTCCCACATTTAGCCACTCAATAGAATTGAGAGTCAACTCCACTTTTACTTGAGTCTTTTTTATCAAAGCTATAAGTTCTTAGGTGGGATCCATGTTTCCTAGGAGCCACGAGGCGGGGGGCACTATGAATGTGAAACATTTCTCTTGTTTTTCCCAATTCAATTCAATTAGCCTCTCTCCTTAAACTTTCCCCTGAGAGGACTAAATCTCGACTTTGAATTTGATTCTTTTCTGTGCTGTGTCAAAGAGCCCTTGCGCTTTTAACGCAACCGGAAATCCTCCCTGACTGGGTCCCTTGTTAGGTTAGAGATGCATGTTTTTTATATCATAGACCTGAAAAGAGCTAGGCATCCCTGTGAACTGCTGGCCGTTTAAAGACACGTCCATTATATAAAAGTAGATATCCTTTACTTAAATTTTAGGAAGGTTAATCTTGATCTGCCCTTTCTCATAGCTACCTTAAACACAAATCCAGGTGCTGGCCGATTCCTCAGCCTTTTCTTGTCTGGGCTGGATCCCGACCGTCAGGTGCTAATAAGCCTTTAGAATTTCGTCATCAAGTTGCATGGAGAGGATCATTTAGATGCCTCCTGCCATATTGGCGCAAGTGGGGTAGACTGAGACCATCTGCAACTTTGATGAGTAAACGAGGAACTGGTCCTTACATGAGACGTAGGTTTATCCATCTAGTGTTATTTAAACTGTGCAGTAACAAGGCCAAATAGTTTTTCCTATTTCTTGCTAAAAGTTTGGAGTTGTGCAATAAAAACTGTCCGAAAAACTGTCGTATTACAGTTGATTATAGATCTCTTTCTCCTTAAGCTTGAACCTCACCGACTGTCTCCCTGTATCAACAAACCCTGTCCCCAAAATCGTGATTTAGGTACCTCCACTGCTGGGACCCAGTCTTGGCTTTAGACCTGTGGTCTTCAGAGGTGCAAATACACTGATTGACTTATAATTGGCGAATAGATTTGTAAATGTGCGGTCTTCAGTTCTTTATACCACTCTTTTAGGGGATCTCAAATTAGAAATATTCTTATGGCCAATAAAACCACCTCCCCAGCTCCAGAGATTTCCGGTTTCGTCGATGGTAATGGTGCAGCTATGGCCACACGACACCTTTTTCATTTTGGGGAGGTCGTGGTTGAGGGCGTCCTTGGTTATTTTTCTAGGCTAATAGATGGCCTTAATTTAAGAATGTTTATTAGAGGCCTCAAATAGATCATTTAATCCTAATTGCCCTTTCGAATTCAGTCCCCATACCCAGACTTAACCCTACTCTGTTACGCAAACTGTATGTCCGAACCCGCCTGACACTTGAACCACCTTCCCCGGTATCTAAATATTGACTGGCACTGCCTCTTTAATCTTAAGCCCTGAGCCAGTTTGTCCAGACCTAGCTTCACCCCAAGTGAAGAGTCTGCCCTCCCTGTCAATGGCCATAGAGTGGTAGGCGCCACAACTGATTTTAGCGATGGGATTTTTTATTAGCTTTCGTATTTACTAGTTAACTTTCCCGAATTTCTGGAATGATCTAACTAGCTGAGGTGTAGTCGCGCACTAAACAGACTGAGAAATGCCCAGCTGTCCCTAAATTCCTCTTCCCCATGCGTAGACATCGCCAATCACCGACAACGCCAGGGTGTGGAACTACCCGCAAGCCACACGACTGAACTACGCGTTCGTTTTAGTTATCAGTCTGGGCACTTGCTAGTGAGTGCAACCGCCATGACCTAAAACTCCAAAATCTCCTCGACCGAAACTATAGAGCTACCCTTTTTCTGTCATGATAACACTGTGGTTTTTCCCGCAGCCGATCATCTTGATGCTGGCCTTGTCCTAAAAATAGCTTATGATTTCCTAAAGGTTGGGAGCCATCAGTTGTGATTCGAAAGTGCATTAGTAGTCATCAAACTAAGGAGGATGAAGAGCTGAAACGAGTGCCTAATTATTTTTATGCTCTTCTAATACAAATATTTTACGACCCCCCCCACAAATTCCTTTAATCAATCGACCCCGGAAATGGCCGAGTCCTTCCATGCAGCCAGCAGTTTCCTAAGAGCAAATGAAAATTTCGCCGTACCTTGGGACCTTATCTTTGCGTATTGGCTAGGTCTCTCTGACATGGTATAAGTCAATAAGGCTGAACATATCGATAATATGAATAAAAAGTGAGAAGATAAATTGGCTTTAAATATAGATTGATAATGTAAATTTAGAAATTCAATGCTTTAGTGGATTAGATATTAGGCAGCTATTAGCCTAGTGATGCCCTCGCCAAGTTAGTCCTGCTGACCCCCTTCGCCAAATAATACAAGTCCTTCAAAATCATCGGAGAGGCCTTCATCAAGCTCCTGGCTCCTTAGCTGATGCCGGGCTAACTTACAATTAGATAACAATTGAACAGTATTTAAGGGCAAAAAATCATAAAGCCTAAAGCAGTGGAACCAATGAATCCAAAGAAAATTGCAACAAGCATCTAGCTTATTAATACTTTAGAATACTTATGTCGGCAACTGAGGAATACCATTTATTAAATACGGCTGTTCAAACTGCTTAGAGCCCTCGGTCAGCCTTTCATACCTCTTCGTTCCACCCTTTCAAAATTAATAAGCTATTAAGCTATTTTAAAAGGGTTTAAAGGAAAAATTGACAACTCTAACAAATAAAAGTGTATGAAAATTCTCTCTAAAATTCTTTTTCCTCTCCAGTACCTTGTCTAACTTTACACAAATAGTCTTAAAGACTAGCGAATTTTTATTCCTTAAATGGCTGCAGATCTTATTCAGCAATCCTAACTTTTACCCCTCGCCGCCTAGCTCTTAAATTAATTATAGCCTCTCTGCTAAATTAAATTCTAGATAATCTAGCTATTCAACCTGGCCCGCAGATGCTACAGCTTAAATTAGCAACTGAATCTGCCATTGGAAAGTATTTTGCGAAAAATAAATGATAACTAGAACATAGATAAAAGATAAGCAGCTTGCTTTGTTTTTAAATATAATTATTCGGTGGGAAAATAGGGGCTAGACCAGATTATAAAAAGCAAATTTTACTCGATTCAGAGTCTAAATTTCATAGGATAAGTTAATCAGCAATTCAATTTATAAAATTTCAAATTTCAAGGACTTTGGTCTATAAGATTCGAACTTGATCCCGGAGACATCGATACGCTTCCCATTCATTTCGAAAAGAATTTTGGACTTATTACGTGGGAAGTTATTTGCTAAAACTACGATATTTAAGTTGGACTCCTTAAAATCAGACAGCTTAAAACTTTTACGCTTTAATAAATCATTTCATAAAGGGATTGCTAATTGGCAGTCCCTTTTAAAAGAAAAAAATAGCATCATGAAAACAAACTTTTGAAGGCTGGAAGCTACTTGTTGATTCTGAATAATAGCTATTCAATTCTAAGAAGCAAGAGAATTAGAGTAAAATTTTTTGTAATGGTGAGCTGATAATTGTATCATCTTTTTTGTATTAAATAATTGAAATCATTCTCCGAATGTTTCATTTCCGCTATACTGGAGATAAATATATCCGTCCTATTACATAAATGCTTTGTGGATTTCTTAAATTGTCATATCATTTGAGAGAATTTAATATTTACCATTACGTTCCGCAGTTATGTAGATGGACTACTGGCTTTTGATAGTTAAGAGCTTCGTAATCAAAGAAATAAATTGGAAAAGTTTGGCCGTTTTTTAAAGAAGAAAGAGGTTTTTTTGCAAAATTGGGAGCTTAGATTTAGAAGATCTTTATATAAAAATAGGTATTTTGATTGACTTACTTTAAATGAGACGATTGATCATCTATTTTCGCTTCTCTAAAGTACTTGATTTTTGAAATTACTCCTTTTTGCTCATTCAATATTAAATTACTTTAGATTAAAAAATATTTTATTCATGCTTTTAAAATAAAAAAAAAATGATTTTAGCTCAATCCAACCATTTTAGAGGGCTAACCGAAAGATTCTTTTAGTAGCAAAACATAAATACTTAAAGCATCCATAAAAAAATTCACAAATGTTCTAAAGATCAAAAAATAATTCGTATTTAACTCCTTAAAAAAATAAATCATTATCTAAGGACGAATCTAAGGATATTCAGCTAGCCTAACCAATTTAAAAAAAGATTTTAAGGATTTATAAGAGAAATAATAAAGATTATTTCAGGGACTTACTCTCTATAAAAAGAGGTCATAAACCACTTCGAACCAAATTGCAGCTCCAACATTTAGTTCCCATTTCTACTTATAAAAGGTAGTATCAACGCAAAATAAAATTCTAAAATTAGCGGATTAGGTTCCCTGCTTAAAATAACGTTATTATGAGGAGGTAAAAGATTAGCTAATACAACAAATAATATCGGGCAAAGACTATTAATCCTTAAAGAAAAATAACTTTCGAGTAATCCTGCGTCAAGGCCCCATTTTTGAGTCTGACTACTTATGATATTGACTTTTCGAATAAGCCTAGCCATCATTAACTGGCGAAGAAGCCTAGAGATAATATTAGCCTATCCTTGTATTAAAACAAAAGGCATAAATCAGTTTATAGATAAAATTTCATTGAGCACAAATTGTAAGTATCAAGAAATGAAAGGAAAGATTCAAGGTTATCCATGCCCTGGCTGTAAAGTAGGACTACTTATTTGGATTCATATAAGAATGGCTCAATCAAAAGGTAAAAGCAATCAATCAATCGCTCGAAAGTTCAAACTCATTCCTACAGAGATCAATTTAATAGCTAGTACAAACGATAATTTAGAAATAACGAGGTGAGGTCTTAAAGGTAGAGCAGAACAGACATCCTTGATAGATTTGAATAGTTTATAAACGAGTGATTCATTAGACTTTTTATTAAAAACTTTCCTTGATTTTATCTAATCTGCAAGCGTAGATCGATATCGCACGGATGATATCATGCATTTAAATCTTTTGCTTTGTCTGGATATTGTAGTATTCCCTAATGGGCTTTAAAAGAGCAATCATCCTTTTGACTTCATTTATGACTATTTCCCTTTAAAATTTTTAACTGCTCACTGTAACGAGGTAAGGTATTTTGTTAATTTAATCATAAAGCAGTTGAAATTTAGCCAGTTATGTTGAAAAATTTGTATTTAAATATTTTTTGTTTCGTCGCTATTCGATGTCCATGCACATTGCAAAACATAGCAGGGCCCCATAATAAAACTTACATGATTCGATGAAGCCTCTTAGATTATTTTATTGGTCACTTTTTACTTCTAGTAAAAGTTCCATTAATCTTAGATCAGCTAATGCGGTGTTGGCCAGCCTGTACATATTTTAATATTCGCCTGTAGTCTTTAGCAGTTATGATTATAAGAAAATAAGGTTCATTCTTACAACATTTTAAGTAATATCAATGGTTTGCTAAAATAATTACTTATTGTCTTTTTATACAAGACTCACAAACTAGCTTTTGACTTTCTTTAATTTTATTACAGGGATTATACAATCTAACAAGCAGTTGATCGTCCACTAAATTGCTTGAGTATATTCTATTTTGTCAAACTTCGATTATATAAACCTTTCTTTTATAAAATTAAGTTTTGGCTTAGCCAATCCCTCAAAATAATTAATCAAGCTAAGTCGCATCACCAATATCTCGAAAAGCAGAGCCTGCTCATTCTTTAACCCTTTTGTGGATATTTTTTTGCCTAAGGGGAGGGTTAATGTCAATTAGACTGAATATTATTTGAGTATTTTGGCATATGACCATTTTAACAACTAGATTTGATGTGATTTATAGGACTAAATTAGGTTTTTGAAGATTTTGCCCATTTCGAGATCTGAATGTTTATTGTTGAGCATCTTGATGACTTATTATCTTTAAGCCTTAATTCTTAGTGCCTTGGCTCGAATCTAAAGTTTTTAAGTCTCGATACTTTAGAAATGGATAATTCCCTGGATATTTATTTTATCCATCAGAAAGTACATACGAAATTAGATTTAATTATATTAGCAAAACACATCCTTATTTGTCAATTCAATAAGCTACATTCAAAAGGAAGCTCTTTCTTTCAAAAACAAATGTATTGTTGAACCTCGTTGTAATCCACTGTGCCTCGCTTCAGGAGTGCTGCTTCTATCTCCTCCTGCAAAAATGATTCGTTGCTACTAAACTTTTACTCCCAAATACTACTAAATCCTTTAGGAATACCATCCCCAACATTCCCATTTTCCATATGGGATTTACACTGTTAAAAAATTTTATCCTTGCTTGAATTTAACAAATAATCCACCATGTTACGAGCACTTTGGAAATAGCTTAGAGCACTAGGCGTCCTATTTGCATGGGAAAGTAGGTAGTGGGCTTGGCATATATAATCCGTAAGTACTTATAAAGGGAGATGCGTTGGTCCATATTAGAGGTCGAGTATTTTACATGAATAATATTTAATCACCTCGTCTTTAATCAAATATCAAAAAAATAAATAATTAAATGCTACTCTAAGCTTGGCAACTATATTTGGCTATTATGATATAAACATTGAACTATAATGAAATAACAACTTTATTTTTCACTTTTAGAGAATAAGCGTGATGTAAATTAAGTAACCCAATGCCTATTGCCGCTCCTTTCTTGTTTATTCTATTTTTTAAAAACCTCGACATAGGTTAAAATATTTTTTTTTCAATACAGGAAAATGTAATTAGCGGCTTAATTTATATTTATAAAAAAATCAAGTCAAATGTGCGTCCTATTTAATCTCTTTCATTTAGGCGAAAATGAAGTGCAAGTAAACTATTCTAAATTAATGGAAAAATAAAAAAAACTTAATTTTTATATGCAATTATTAGCAAAGCAATTACTCTCTTTAAATCCTTGGTTATCAAGATAGTCAATATTAACTATTCATCATGGCTCAGGCAGGCATTCAAATAATATTCGTTCATAAATAAACTTAAGTACTTTCCATAATTTTGAAAATTTATATCTTCTCTTTCTCCTACAACATAATTTTTCCGAAATTTATGTGCTTTAGTTTTGCTAGGGCTGATTTCAAGATTAAGCAAAAGTTTGCTGTTGCGCCTTAATAATTTGATTTTGCTTATAATTATATTACAGATCCACAATTCCTCAAGATTTAATGCCTTTGATCTTAATATCATATTTGCACTTTAAAAAGTTAGTTGAAGAAATCATTGTTATCAATCTACTTATGTTCAATATTCTAAGATTTCTGGCGTACTTTGAATTAAGGATCAGTTTTAACTATTCAACATTAAATTCATTATGATCTTATTAAAGCTGGACTTATTAGCAGTTCTTTTAATTTAGGCAAATCTGACAATGAAAGCGGCCTGAGATTTTTTATTTTGTTGTAAGAAATGTCAAGAACTTACAATGAAGGCCAATTGCTTTTCATCAAAGGAATAGTTGATGTTAAATTATTTGAACTAAGTCTCAAATATTTTGTAAATTTCCACGAATATTTATAAAATTAATTGAATACTTATTGGCCTATGTTTTGATAGTCTGATAAGAAAAATGCATAAATCAAGACAAATAATGTGAGACAAATTTATAACAGCGCATATTTTGACTTTGTTATTGAAAATAGTAAATTTTTTTTGTGTTTTGGTCTAAGACCAACCCTTTTCTTTTCTTTCTTAGGTATTGTGGAAAAAGCAAGTGCAATTAACATATTACATTTCTCCAAATTTACTGCACTATAAAATTTATTCAGATATTTTAAAGATACTAGGTGGAAGAGGAAAGGGATTTTTTTCTTATTGGTTCTTTTAAAAGCACAACCCCATAATAAATAACAATAAAAAACAATGGAAAAATAGGAAATAATTTAATTGATAATGTTTTTTCAATACATATCAAACTTTTCAACGCTTTTCCAAACCTTTTAAGTGTTGATTACGATTCCCAGGGGTTGGGGCTGGGGTTGGGGTTGGGGTTGGGGTTGGGGTTGGGGTTGGGGTTGGGGTTGGGGTTGGGGTTGGGGTTGGGGTTG
>QQSS02008456.1:0-19833 GCA_003687565.2 Craspedacusta sowerbii | reverse complement strand
TACATACATACATACATACATACATACATACATACATACATACATACATACATACATACATACATACATACACACACCCACACACCCACACACATACATACATACATGCATACATACATGCATACATACGCTCCACGGTTTCCAGTGCAATTAATTTTTTTTTCCTACTTGGGAACATGTGCAGACTCTCAAGCCAGTTTACCAACAGGTAGCCAAAAGAATTCTTAATTTCCATTGAGGATCTAAAGGGAAGCCTTTCGTTTATAGTCATTGAAGAGTAAGAGCCTTCTTAACGCACCTGCACTGTATGGCTTGCACATAGTGCAATGCGCACTGCCGGGAAAAACCGTGTCTGGGCTATTAGCACGCCCCAGCCAAGCCGAGGTCTTTCTTGACCCCTTGTATACACATTTCCTCAAACAACGCGAACTCCTTAATCATAATTAGCACCAGCATAGCAGCGAGATCGCCAGCTGGGCAAGGAATTATTGTGGAAACCCAAGGTCAGCAAGACTTACCTGCAATCTTGAGAGCTCTTCATCCTCCAACAGGTCATCAAAATAACGCGCTATCTCAGAATGAGCCGCTAGCATTTTCATACTGGGATGTCTGTATCTCTCCGCTCAGACTAGAACTTCAAGAACTCCAAACAAATAACCAACTAGAGACCATCAAAACCAGAACCCAGGTTATGGATTCGTTCATAACCACCGCTCTGACCGCCTTGACCGCGAAAGCCACAGCAAACTATCTACTTAACCTGTTTACAGCAAGCTGGTCTTGAACGAAATAAAAACAAATTTACCAATTGAGATTGAAATTCGAAAACTCAAAACTCCGAACCAGGCTTTATGTGCAAGTCATCGGCTTGGCTGGCTTTCCCCTTCAGTTCGCCTCGAATGTCGGCTGCACGATCGACAACAGGTCCTGACCATGGAAGAAGTACACACTTGGGGAAAGCGAGCGTACACATCTGGGGAAAGCGAGCGTACACATCTGGGGAAAGCGGGTGTACACATCCGGGGAAAGCGGGCGTACACATCTGAGGAAAGCGGGCGTACACATCTGGGGAAAACGGGCGTACACATCTGGGGAAAGCGGGCGTACACATCTTGGGAAAGCGGGCGTACACATCTGGGGAAAGCGGGCGTACACATCTGGGGAAAGCAGGCGTACACATCTGGGGAAAGCGGGCGTACACATCTGGAGAAAGCGGGCGTACACCAAGGGAAAATGGGCGTATACACCGGGGAAAGCAGGCGTATTTGAGTTCTATGAAGCGGCTCTCGGATATACACTGCCTAGAAAAGCTATAGGCTACAGGCTTAACTCAATGCACAGGAAGATACAAAGCCCTTGAGAAACAAGGTGCGTCTAGTCTTGCATGTGAATAGAAACAAGATTTTCAAAACGGTTCCCCACAAACCTAAGGCTATGCAGCAAGCTATACAATTTGCTGCGCCCTTGAATCTCCCAAACATGCGCCATTATTCAAAGAAACGAAAAAGAAACAAAAACAAAACAAGACTGCACGCTCGCATCCTCTGCGGGTCTTGCATCTAAGCAATCAAAGACAACACAAATCTTTCCGACAAAACCGGATCATCCCTGTCGCAGGAGCCCAAGATCGCTCAACTAGAATACCGATTGCAAAACATGAGAGCAGCCTGCACTCCATCTCGAACGTACGCTCAACACGAGTAGCGCAACATCGGATTCCTGGCTGATCTGATGAGATAATCTCGTGTGGGAATTCAATCTGGACATCAACGGCTTTTACACACTGCTATTTGCGGCAACAACTGGTCGTCTTGAAGACGCCGCAACTTAACTTTTTGAGGCAGATAAGAACGCTCCTTGTCAAGACAGCAATCATGAAGTTGGCGGAGGACGCCAAGGCAGCAGGCAAGGAACAAATTATCAGATTCGCCCTGTTCGCAGGCTAATTAAGCGAAGCAACGAGTAATCTTATCAGGTGCACAGGCGGCAGCGTCGTTATGTTTCTTCAGTGGCAAACCGTAAAGCTCCCATTTGCTCCTCAAACCGCGATTGGTCCTAATCTGGCAATGTCCCTGGTAGTTCAATATCGCGGCCGCACGCTAGCATATAGTTACTTGTCTTCGAATCATTTTTTTAATACATACGGTTAGGGTTTGGGTCAAAGTTAGGTTAGGGGATCATAGCGCGGGCGGGGCGGAAATTCAGAAAAGTTCCCTTGACGCTTAAGAAAACGCTTTATGCTGTCTGTCAGTGCTCAGGCATTTCTAGTTATGTGCTCCGCAACTCCTGAGCCCCTTCCTGCAAATCCACCTCCAACACGTCGTATCGCATCCTTTGAGTCAATCAACACAGCTTGGAAAAAAGGGAAGCCAGCGACAAACGTTGCATGTAAGTGGGCAATACACCAGATTCGTACTGTTAACCTATACCTACCCCTCCACTTCTCAGCTCCAGAGCTGGACGAACCCAACCAAAACCAACCCCTTACATTACAACAACAACATAATCAAAAACAGCAACAGCAAAAACAACAAAACAACAACAACAACAACAACCACTACTACTACTATTACTACTACTTCCATTATTACTACTACTACCAACTACAACAACTACTGCTACTACTACTGCTGCTGCTGGTGCAGCTGCTGCTGCTGCTGCTGCTGCTGCTGCTCCTGCTGCTGCTGCTGCTCCTGCTGCTGCTGCTGCTCCTGCTACAGCAACAACAACAACAATAGCAACAGCAGTATGGTGAGAAGACCGCATGTAAATTTGCTCCCGTCACAGCATTGTGCGACATACCTATCTATATCTACCCACTCACAGGAATTATCCTCACAATCATCAACATCATCGTCATCGTCGTCGAATTCTTATCTTTATATTTATTCTGATTGAAAATAACGCCATGATTCATCGCCAAGCACCCTAGGCACTGCCATTTTCTTGTCGCGTCTTATCATCTCGTATTTTATCACGATACGACAGTAGCAGGCTATGCTTAATTGCAACACCCTCTGTTTTGAGATATAGTTCTTAGATAGCATATCAAGGATACCAGAGTTGCCAAGTACCGTAACCGCATGTAAAGGTAACGTACCCGAGCCTTATCAGGAGGCAGAGATAAACTCTTCTCCGCCACCTGGCATCGATCTCCCATGAACCTGTAGTCGCTTCCATCGCCACAGCTCGAGACATCTAACCTCAAGCTGTCGCTCCTGTTGCTTGAATTCTCTGCTTTCTCAAAGCCATAGTCCCAAGTTGAATCAGCAGTGCGCGTAGAGGTCTCTACTCTCATAAGGGCAGTGTCGATATCGGCGAGTAGAGAGTCGAAGGACATTTTCCTCGCTGCAAAGACGACAGCGTCGTCGGAAAATACACTGTCCCTGTGATCCCCATCAGATTCACACTTGCCAGATTCCTTGGCTGGATTATGTTGCTCGCCAATATGAAGACCGTAATCGCACTTCAAGCACTTCCTTATGGCATCAGACACGCTTGTACTACTGCAACTCCTGTCAGTGGGCCTCTCTTGAAGGCTCGCAGGATACGAAGACTCCAGGTCTAAGTTCTGAGACCGCACTTGGCGGTGATACGTCGGTAGGTTAGCTCGTCTACTTTCAGCATCATCCGCATGCTCAAGGTCGATGGACTGGGAACGTAGTTTATTTGTACCTACAGCTTTGCCGTGAGCTTCTGACAGAACGTCATCAGTCAGTCCCACTTCATCCGCTGGCGCTTGACAAGAGATGTTCTCGTCTTGAGCGAACGAATGAGATTTTACAGCAATCTGGATTTTGCGTCCCCTGTACGTGAATCTCGCGTTGCCTACATGCGCCATCTCCCCGTTCAATCGGGCTTTTCTGATAACTTCCACCTTCTGAATGGCAACATCATGCGAGACTTTCTTCAAATCTCCAACTCTTGGGTCCTCCGAATTCGATTCCTTTCTTCTTAGGGATTCTTCTCCTCCAGGATGTCTTCGTGTTGGGACTTCCCCTCTCGACTTGCAGTGTCGAACGAGTCGACCAACCAGAAGATGGTAGACAGCAGAGCAATGCACAGCTCTGAACGAGAAAGCCAAGCGTCAAACCAAAGACTCAAGTATCACAGTGAAAAAGACGGGACCCAAGTTTAACCCTTGTTTTAAAGGCTGCACATTTCTTAAAGAATTTTTTTAGATATGCTAAACGCAATATAACATAATGCAAGAGGCGCCTAGCCAATCACAGAGAACATTTCCGTTCAGCAAAATCAATATCAGGGTTTTTTTAAGGCTACAGATCTGTTCAGCACGTTGATCTGGCATAGACCACAAGACAGAATGGGATAGCAATAAAACTACGTGGAGCAAGACCAACTTCGACTCGCTCCGCCTCTAGAGTCGACAAAAAAAAAGCTGATCCGAAGTACGTGCAGGCTTTTCATTCTGCCGCATGGAAGTTCACTCAACATATCAATGCAATTCGCTGCAGCAGAACTCAAACGCGCTTATAAGAATCAGGGCATCTATATCCTATACTCGTATAATTAACGAACACTTTGGCGTCAGGTTTTCGGAGGAGACAAAAGCATAGACAAGCCATATGGAAAACAAGCATACCGGTTGGAAGTGACTGCCTTGACTGTGTCTTGCAAGGGAATCCCCATGACGTTCTTCATGTACGTCAGCACCGGTTCGCACAACTCGCGCTGGCAGCACGTGACGTCACTGGCCGAGTCCGACGGACGAACTGGATCGCGACAGCGGAGCCAAGGATGGAGAAGCACTTGATCGAGTGTGATGCGCCGCTCCGGGTTAGGCTCCAGAAGTCTCAGAATAAGATCTTTGCATTCTGGAGAGGATCAAGAGTGTAAACTATCAGATCAGCGATCAGGCAATAAGTACCCTCTTAAAAACATGAAAGCAAAAAAAAAACCGCAACTCTTCAAGGCACTCCTCCTACTACATCAAGCTCAGACTGCTTGCATAACATCTTAAGCTAAACTTTCTGACAAACACCATTCATAAAAAAGGAAAAAATTTCGGACGTGCATGGACGAGCGAAATAGCAAAACAAGAAAGCAGCTTGATGCACTTGAAGATAGCATTGGAAACGATGAACCGGTCGTCTTGGCAAACTCAATGGGAGATCGTCTTACTCAAACCAAGGGCTTACAAGAATGCATACATGCTACCAAATCGATGCGTACAACAGCGCAGAGGGAACTGAGCGAACGTCCCAGCCACTAGCATGATTTTACACTTCTGCTATCGTCATGACAAAAAGCCTTCGATGACGTTACAAGCAGCATAGCCACGAACAACAACAACAACAACAACAACAACAACAACAACAACAACAACAACAACAACAACAACAACAGTTAAGAAGCGCAACCTAACCTCAAGAACGGTCGAGGAGCGCAACCCAACCTCGCTTATATCAAGACTCGGATGACAAGCATGCAATTCCAAGTCTTGGCAGGCGAACTATATCACTTTACAAAGTCATTTAATAACACACTAATAACCAACAAAAAAAAACACAGCGCATTTAAAAGGAGGCCCCACTTTCGTATTAATGGCGCTACTAACCAACAGACAGGAATCCAGGTATCGGCGCCATCTTTCGCTGCATCATCTTCCCGTACATTTCCATGACGTTGAACGGCTCCATCATGTACGGGAGAAATCCGCTCAGCATGGCAAACATGTTTATTCCTCTACAACAAATTCAAAAAAGATATTTTTCTCATACAGCAATGCGGAACCCAGGACGCCCAACATCTACAGAAATTATAACGCTATGCGCTGCGTCTCAAATCGAGTCTGACTAGCTCTCGTCACCACGAAAACGTTGACCTTTAAACTTGATTGAGAAATCTCGTCAATGCTTGAGCGCGCCACACGTCCTGATTAAACATAATTTCAAGTATTGCAACCCAGGGCTCACAGCACTGGTAACCTTAGCAACAGTCGGGCGGTAAACAAGTCGTGTACTAACACGACGTTAACCAGTCTAAAACATGTGCCGTTTAGGCGAGCTAGCACAACATTACGCATCTATAACTGCAATGGTCAGGGAAAAGCCGCATTAAAAAGAGTTCGGCTTTCAAGGACGTTCGGGCCACTTTCAAGAACGTTCGGGCCCCTCTCAAAAACGTTCGGGCCACTTTCAAGGACGTTCGGTGCTAGGCCCATTCTTAATGCTGACGACTTACATGCTCCACACGTCGACCTGCGGGCCGTAGGGCTTCTGTGCCAGGAGTTCGGGGGCCGCATACGCGGGACTGCCGCAGTGCGTGTTCAGCAGTTGCGGAAACACTTTGGTCTGTTCGTAGACAACGTTGCAGTTCGTGGGTAACGTGTTGCTAAGCCCGAAATCTGAAAGGCAAAAAAAAAAAGAGCGACCATTTTTGAGGCTGAAAACTCTATAAGAGTGCGCGCATCGCAAGATAGTGTACAAGAAACTAGCTTTTGTGTTACAGCCAGGCTGCTCAGTTGGTTCATGAGTGGTGGTGTACATACGTTACTTAAGCAGAGCATGAGACATTCACAACTCCACTCCACCGAGAGCTGAACGGTACCAATACAGCGCAACAAGTCGCAGCATGGGGGTTCAACGCGGGTGCGGTCCCGCGTTTACCCGCGTTTAACCGCACTACTTTAGCACTGCACGTCACGGTAAAATGGTTTAAGCAAGGTTTTGACCAGCCATATTTAAGAAACTTTGTCGCCTCTTTTACTGCATTTGGTGAGCTCGCAGTGGTTGGGTCTAAGCGCGTTCTTCTTCTAATCATCATGGTTATTGCACGAAAGCCCTCTCTAGCGGTGAGAAACCTCCCTCCCAACTTCTAAAATTAACTTCTGGCCTCTGGAGTTATTTGCTTACTTACTCTCCAACGCATAGCAAATTCAGGATCCAACTCTACATTGGACGCTGCTCTCGGTAAACGAGCACCGGATCTGCTATTCCAGTCCGGCCGGACATGCCGGCACACCAGACATTGGCTACAGTGCGCATGGCTGACGAGCCTCACGCTTGGTAAACCCACTTTATGTCAGCGTATTTCACCCAACGCATATTTACTATTATTATAATTCTTTTTTCATGAACAAACATCGGATGACACACAGCCGAAGGGTACGCGCTTCCAAAACCTTTTATTATAATTTCTTACTTACCAACAATCTTTAGGTTTCCGCCTTCGTCCAATAACAAATTCTCAATCTTCAAGTCTCTACAAGTAAGAAATTATTAAATCCACATTAGGCCTTTCTACTCTATATAACTTAAACAAAAACACTGTGCTACATGAAGAAAGCCGGGACTAAGTAATGTAGCCCCTCAGGCTTACATGACGTTTTAAAAATGAAAATAAATACCGAAAGTTTAGTCACAGAAGTAACAGTAACAAAAATCGACTGGCATGAACCCGTTTTTCGGAAATGTCAGCCTACGCTATCTGCGGACTACCACCAAGCCTCGGCTACCTGTGGACTACTCCCGCGTGGTGCATGCAGTTGACTGCAGCCACGAGTTGACCCACGATTCTGCGGGCAGTGTCCTCGTCCAAGCGCTTTCTGGCGCAAATGAAATCCAGCAGCTCGCCTCCGGCACACAACTCCATGACGAGGTAGTAGTAGTGCTCCGTCTCCATAACCTCAAGCAGGTGGACGACGCTTGGATGGCGCACCAACTGAAGGATGTGCGCCTCCCGACGGAGGTTCTTCCGCACGTAGCGATCTTCATTCGCCCGCTTCTTGTCGATGACTTTGACAGCAACCTACACGGGAAGAGTCATGCCCTTGTCACCTAGCGAAGCGCGGCGAGAATATAAGCGCTCGTTACAAACCGACTGCAAAGTCAACCCAAGGTCAGCAAGCATAGGCGAAGGGCTCCGGTGTAAGAATTCCGTCATTTAATGGCATTGACCTTTTCTTCTTAAGACGTCGTAAGTTGCTGGCGTTAAAATGATTTCAAAGCGCAAATCCGATCGTGGCCCAAGTCTTTACTAAAATGTTATTATAAGCGAATCTTTCTTCACTAATCTGGCTTCACTTGCTACCAAACAGTCAACGGAATCAATTTTCAGGGCGGAGTCGAATTCCTAAGCGAAGCTTTCAACCGCAGACCAAACACATGCAGAAAGCATAAATACCGTGAAAGCCATATGCCGGCTATACGATCACAACGGACGCAAGCATAATACTGCAAGCATGTCATGAGAAGGATAACAGGGAATAGTCGAAGTAGTGGTCCCACCTTTTCGCCTGTTAATGTATGAATGGCTTCCTTGACTTTTGCGAATGACCCTTCGCCAATCGTCTTCCCAAGCAGGTAGAATCCTACCCTTTTGCATTGTTTGAAAGCTGCCAACTCCTCGCTAGACACGGATGTCACTTCAGGCGGGAGAACGTCACTGGAGCTTTCGTCTAGTCGAGTCATCATCGAAGGACTACAAATCTTGTCTTGTCGTGACGTTTGGCCATGTCAAGCCTAGACACAAACAACCATTCCATCTCTAACCTACTTCCCCTTAGCATGCACAAGTGAGAAAAACATGGCCGAAGCTGCCATGGGGCACCTATGAAAAGACATGCCTCCTTCCTGCAAATCCAACTTGTCTTCAGAGTACTGAGAGAGGTATGATCGCAAGGGAAATACCACGAACGTAAGTGCTGCTTTTGCGCATGTCTCTCGAACTCCGAAACGACCTACTCACACGCATAGTACGTGCATCGTCGATGGTGACAGTTTGCAGAAAGTTAATTATTTACTACTGCAATCGATCACGCATCACCTGAGTTATGGCGGAACGTCACAGGCTGCATACAAGTTCGGGATTATATAGATAGAGAGCATCGAGCGGCCGCACAAAGGAACCCTATCTTCAAGATTAGGAGTTAATCCGGAATGTTTTATGTCTCCACATAATAATGACAATCAAGGAGCAAAATGATAGCTAGTTCGTACTGCTAGGTAATTATCGGTGCCTTTGCAAGATAGGCGCAATCAGATTTTAAAAGGAGGCTTACCACCTCATTGAGGTAAGCCCTATGGAGAACTGTGGCGCTAAGTAAGATTGGCTATGGATGTCTAACAAGAGATCTGTAACTTCTATCACGAATCAATGAAATGCAAGACGATCTGGCAATAATTCAAATCAGCTAGTCGCCCGGAAATAATTGATAATGATCATCATCATTATGATCATGAGCGACCATAATTTATGTCCAGTATTTTATTTTCAGGTATTGTTTGGAATTATCTATGATTGCCTATGTGATCCATTAATAACTTTATCTGATTTGACTTTATCATATTGACTAATCATTTTAACTTATTTAAAATTATTAAGAACTCAGCAAAACTACTTGCAAATAAACATATTGCAACAATAACAACAACAAATACTGCTACTAGCAACATCCTATAGCTCATATAATAATTAAGTTTTTACATCAGCTAATATAACAGCTATAGTTAAGCATCTGTAAAACATGTGAAGCCCCTTCAACATTACATTCACAGTTATAGATCTCACCAGTTACTGTAATCAAAATGGTGTATTACTCATGCAGGCAGTCAACACACTAATAAATGCTCCAACCAAACCCAAAGATTAACCCGAAAACACATCACATGTCATTTGCATTGCATACTGATCGGCATATTTATAGCTGAATCCAGATCCAGCTAAATTTTAATAGCTATATTAGCTAGATCATTACTCTTGCGCATTTAAGAGGCCTGTAAGTCAGGATCAACAACATGTCCAATTTCCTGTCATTTTGAAGTCAGAAAATCCACATCAGCAATGTCACCTGCAAAAGTCTTTCCTGTTCCATCCATAGCAGACTATGGTGCGAATCAAAGGTGGGTTCCTTTACTTAATACATTACGATTTACTGAAAACTGCTTCAAGTCTGTGCAAAGAAGTCACTCATAAGACTTGTGATTGGCAGCCCATACAGAGACACTCTTGAATTCTAAAATTGTTGCGATAAGTATTGATCTGCATTATAAAGGCATAGGCATGGCAACTCAATTTTAAACTAAAAAGTCAAAACGTAATAAAAGAACATTTAACTGAAGCTGCCGTGGGCTGATATATGTGCAGAGGCTTTCCAACTGCGACAAAATATGTGGAAGCAGTGGAAAATGAATGGGGAAATGCTCATGATGTGTGCTGAGTAACCACTAAGCTAACAAGTTACGTGGCTTTACTTGCATTTAAATGATTTATCAAGTTGCAGAGCCCTCAGCTTTACTCCATGTCAAGCATGCTTAGTGAGGCCCAGAAAAAATCATAAAAAATCACCTATGGAGATCACCTAATCACCTATTCATCATAAATTAAAGACAGCATGCACATATCCAAGTAAAGCAAATACTTACAGAAGTATTTCCCCCCAAACCAAGAATAGAGACTAAATATTGCGATGGGTTAATGAAATTTACGATTTTTAAAAAGGCACCCTATCAACAAGCATTAAAAATGCAATTAATAATTGATCACACATATCTAAGTTAACCAAATATTTGATTGCTTTATTACGGCTTGCGGTTGGATTTGCTTGCCACGAACGACGCAAGGTCTAACCAAGGCTCTAGCAAGTTAGCATCTTCCGCAACCGTAAACAGCAAAACTTTAATAACAGGTCTAAAGTGCGATTAATTCGAACATAAATTAATGATTTTCAAAAGATAATAATAGAAGGCGGAATTCGGAGAAATCTTACCTGTTATGCTTACGGCCACTCGTCTGCCACAAGTAATAACACGCCTTGCCCTGGGGCAACAGGAGAATCATTGAGAGTTCTCGAGAATCTTGTTATGAATCGCATAAACTCAACTGTGAAGGGTTCCTTCTTACCTCGATTACCCCGATTCGCACCTACTCGCTAGTCCACAGGCTTTCCTGGCGTTCCGTTGATCGGCTAAATATACGG
Source organism: Craspedacusta sowerbii (assembly GCA_003687565.2). Classification (NCBI taxonomy): domain Eukaryota; kingdom Metazoa; phylum Cnidaria; class Hydrozoa; order Limnomedusae; family Olindiidae; genus Craspedacusta; species Craspedacusta sowerbii. The sequence continues at coordinate 8,894 of QQSS02008456.1, read as the reverse complement.
GAAAGAGATAGAAAAACAAGCCATTGAAAGAAGGTCTTTCAAGTTCATTAAGAATGACAGAAAACCTCAACTTAAGCATCCGCTTACCTACTGAGTTCCAAATGATAGAGCTGCCCGAAAGCACACAGCTTTATGTGGTCTCATGAAGTTCCCTTCGCCCCCCCCCTACGTCACAAATTCCTTATTAAGGCACAGCAGGCAGTTGTTTACCAATTCCAATTTACTAAAAGCTTTGCTTGGCATTCTATGATAAGTTTACAAGTAGCATCCTTCCCTTTCCCATGATGTGCATGTCAGGAATGCAAGCAAAGAAATCCACCTTGCATGCATGCACTTGAACGCTTGCTCGGCCATTTGTTGCCTTGGGTCGTGCAGGCGCCAAAATGCTTTCATCAGCAGGCTTAAACGAAGCTGCAGTCGATACTTTTCGTTTTAGAAGAGGCGGAGTTAGAATTTGTAAAAAGCAGTCTTGTGTTAAGGGACTTAATCATGTTCTCCCTCCCCCCTCCTGCGGGTTGCTATTCCCGGTTGTAAATTTCTATTCCAGGTAGGAAATTGCTATTCCAGGTAAGAATATGTTGATTCTAGCTATCTGTGGGTGCCAGCTAAGTCCTTGCTGCAGACACACAGAGAAACAGACGACGTTTTGATGATAGCTGACACGTCCTATTGCAAGCGTAGTAATGTCACACAATTTTGTGTCGTTTGTCATCATCTTTATTAAATAAGACCTTTGCAGAGTGGCACGTAAAATTATCAATTTTTTTTTATTCTTATTCGTAGCTTACCTTTCCTAAATCATTCTTCTCATCCAAGTGAACACACCGCTTACATATTTTTCATATCTGATGTCTTTTTCTACGACGCATGATTTGATGCCATGGTGCAGTGTGACTGCTTCCTATAGGGGTGCAACTTCGACCACAATCCGCGACCAATTCCATCCTCATCTTTTCACAGATCTCGTCTTCATTCGACCAGTGACCACTTACGTTCGTCCTACAAGACGATATTTTTCATCTAAGTTGCTGCACTCAGACGTCAAATTTTTCGTTAAAAATAAAATTCATTCGTTTTTACATGGTTTACCAAGGAGTCCGTTTTCGTATCAAGTGCCAAGATCGTCAAACATGTTCGACTATACGAATTATGCCATTCCCCACACTACGGTGAGGATGCTTTCTTATGCGAAGTAGAATATGTTGATGACAGTGACGATGATCACTGTGATGACGATGATGAATATAGACCTGATCGTTATCCGGATCCGTGGCTTGATTAGCGCTCATCGTCCTCGCACTATGGCTTGAGCGGACAAGACAAATGCAAGGGCACGGTTCATTCCAAAAAATTCGAACTTTAGTAGCAAAGCTTGAAGTAACATGCGCTGTTCACAAGATCGACTGGAGTCAAGCGAAGCTATCAGCAATCAAAAATATTTTTCAAATAATGTTCACGCATCACAAGCGCCAGACATCCACCTACGATAGTTTCCTAGTGAAAGAAGAAATTTCTTGATGGCTCAGATTTCTGTTTGGCATGAAAGTTTGTGCCAAACGATGATGAAAAATTGAGGCCATTCGCGACCTGAAATCATAAGTCACTTGCCGTGGCAGCTTCCTCCTCATAAAATCAAAAACAAAGCTCTACCATTCTCCTGGCAACGATTTTGAGAAAAACGACTGCAATTTGACATGATCGCCTTTGGAACGACTACTTCTTTTCCACAGCTTTGAAAGACAAAACTTGTGATCTCTCGATTAGGTGGGTGAGAGAAACTCTCCTGTGGTTCTGTTTCTATTAGCCCGTCGGATAATATTATAATATATGATAATATTGTTATAACATTATGATATATTATATATATAGAATATATATATATATATAATATATATTTAATACGACTACCTCTATGATTATTGCATCAAGTGAACACTAGGCTACTTGCTAGGGTGCGACAACGTGTTAGTCTGGCCGTGAAGTCATCTGCATGGAGCCTTTATTTCGCGTACTTGAGTCACACATTTGCTTAAAGCCATCAGTAAGATTCACTAAGGTATGATAAGGATGCTATATGTCCATATTATGAAAAATGTGGGCCATACGACTTGGTGGGCCATACGAAATCGAGCTGCCTCAAACTCTTTTATATCGGTCCAAGTTACTTGCACGTTCACAACCTTCGGGAGGTGAGTACTAACGTTACAATTATTTATATCTTAATCATCCTCAATTTTTTTTAAGCAAACTTTTGAATTCAAATAGAAAGATTAGGTTTTCGTGCTTCAAGTCAGTCTTGTTGTCATTCGTTTTACCGATCTTTCAGTGGACCGCTCATACTTTTGCCCACCAACAAACCGTGCCAAATATTCCATCAAGACTCTTGTCGTACGCATAAATTATGTAAGGAAACAATAGCAGATTAGAGTCTCCGATTTCGCAGAAAACTTTTATGAAAAGACTTCATTAAGGGCTGAAGAAATTTTATTCAAAGAAGCAGATCGAATGGTTACTGCAACCTTAATAAACAAATTTCTGATTTGAATCAGGCTTACTTTTTCATCGTTATTATAGGATTTTCTGTTAATTACCCAAACGTTATCGTACACACAATTTCATATGGGAAAGTTGCTGGATGACATGATAATAATTTTCGCAGCATGTGGCTTTTTTTCATTTCTGAAATTTCAGCATTTCTTAACACCCTCAATTACAACCACTGCTGGACCTAAGGCTTAACGTCAAACAAGGATTGTTAGTCAAATTGTGTTTAACATTTATGGCCTGCGGTGAGCCTTAAAACCCTATAAAGTTTAACAGCTGAACTAGAAATCGCATGCAAAATTCAGATAAAAATAGAACTGAAGACTTTCGAAATTGAAGATGGTGAAGACTTGTAGTAAAATCAAAGGCCTGCCGAACTTATGCCTGCCTCGTTATTAGCGGACGGTCTTTATATCCACGAACCTTTAGTACATTGCAGTTAGTTAGCATCAATTAAGAAGGGATTGCTGCATGACCTTGCCATTTAAAGTTAAGCCTTGATCTTAAACGGCATGTAGGGTTCTGCATTTAACTTGACCCAAGGACGCCATGGAGTAAGCTCAAGCGACAAGACATGTTGCATCATATTTCACTCAATTTTGTGGCACAATGAGAGGTCTGGCCTGGGAAGTTATTGCTGAGTTATTTTGATAAGGTTCTACACGCTGTGGATGCATTTAAAACAAGTGACGCAAACCTAGCTCGAAGTAAATTTACATAGGTTACAAATACAATATTGTAAATTGCATGTAAGTCGCGAAAAAATCGAAAGAACTAAACAGAAAAATTAAAAATCTAAATGATGTGTTCTTGCGATATTATTGCGTTCTTGTATTATTTACAATTATCATCATTATTATTATTATTATTATTGTTATTATTATTGTTATTATTATAACTATTATTATTATTATCATTAGTAATATTACTATTATTATTATTATTATCATTATTGTTAGCAGTAGTATCCTGTACTTTTTCTGTTCATCAGCTGCTATAACAAATTCCTTCATCGCGCGTTTCATTCCTGTACAGAAGGGAGTTCTCCAAGGCGACTGCCTCAGCCCTCTGATCTTTAATATGCTAATAAGCACCTTCGCCCAAAACATCAAAGCTCCTGCTTTCGTAAAGTTTGATTACCGCTTTCCAGCGAAGTTCTTTCACCGAAACTGTTTGCAGTTCGCTGACGATGCTCTTGCATTTAGCGGACTCGAATCTGAAAATCAGACCCTACTAAACGCCGTTTGACGCTGGTGCATCTGGAGCAAAATGACGCTAAGGGTGGACAAGTGTCATGCATTTGGCATTATGAAAGTCAATCGCTGCTCACAAAAAGTTAAGCCAAAACTTTTAATTAAAAATCAGCGCATTAAGCTTGTGGAAATTAACAGCATTTTCACCTATCTTAAACCACTATCTACTGTAAGAACGTTAGGGCTGACTACTATATTTCAACTCGAGTAAAGAGCTTGAAGAGTAATAGAGAAGAGCTTAACAACACAATCACTAGTCCTCAAGGCCATCGCGGAGCATGCCTTGCCTTGCATTACACGTCAATGGTCATACTTCAGTACGACTTATGCCAAAGATACTTTCAACGGTAGTTCACCTGCACAAACCGTGGGAAGAAATTTTGAGTTCCGCAGGGGATTAGACCGCTACAAGCCTCTCAACAAGAGTTCATAACAGGGCTCTAAAATATAAGGAGGTTTCCAAAATTATAGAGAAAATGAAGGCTGCATCCTCGCCGTGCCCCCTCGACCAGATACCTATCATATGCTTTAAGCGTTGTCCGTTCCTCAGATCGTATATTACAACGCCAGCTCCATAGAAGAGAGCAGTGACAATACTAGTAACCACAAATGGTGAACATGATCAACCACGCAACTTTCACACCATCACTTTGGAGCCAGTATCCATGAAAATTTTTACCTCTCTGCTTCGAAATAGAGTTCGGTCTACTTAAAACAACTATGCTGAAGGATTTTCACCAAAGCTGTCTGGGATTTTGGAACATATTGCTAATCTATCATTTCATTAACCCAAGCGAGAAAGCAATAGAGAAGCCTAACAGTCACCTTAATAGATCTGCAGAATGCCTTTGGTGAAGTCCATCACAACCTGATAGACACAGCCTTTCGTTTTCATAACATCCCAGACCATGTTTGCACGATCATAAAGAGTATGACCAGTTCTATACAACAGTTGCTACGAAGGCCTTGTCTGTGACTTCGTATATTTGCTACAAGGGCGATAGTCTTAGGCCCTTGTTATTTAATATAGTGACCAACACATTTATCCAATATACCACCACTGAGATATGTAACAACAATATTTGGTTGCGAGTTTGCCAAATCGTTTCTGTCGCGTCACTAGATGCAATTCACCGACGACGCAGTCGCTGTAACAAACTCTGCAAGCGAAAAACTTGTTGTTCGTGGAGTAGCTTGCTAGTTCGCGTTGGCAAATGCCAATCATTTGGGATGACTAGTAGGAACAACACCTCCAAGCAAGTCAAACCCAAAGTATATATAAACAACCAACTTGTTCCCGCTATCGACGTTGGCAAGTCGTTTATGTATCTAGGCCGTGCATTCTTCACCAATATGGCAAACTCTTACCACAAAAAGAGTGTTTTGAAAAAGGCTGATACAACTAGAGGCACGGCTCGGTTCTACTGGCTTTAGCTAACAAGCTGCCATAAAAGAAGACAACACAGTCTATTGCGATTACAAAAAGACACAATTCGCCAAGTCAGATGTCCTAACCAGTTACGAATTTCGTCCTGACCTCTTCATCAGTCGTAATAATAATGTACGTCTCTTGGAAATTACTACTGGTCTTGAAACAAAGATCTCAATTGACGAGAAAAGAAGGGAAGACAAATATGTGAACCTGCTGAAAGACCTGAAAAATGATTACGCGCAGATCCGTTTGAGTATGAGTATTCGTATTCTTTATCGTAATGGGGAAAGAGTCAAGGAAAGATGGCGAGGAAAGACCTGGGAAGAAGCTCTTGATTATTTATCATACAAACTACTTGTCATCCAAGACACCACGACTGTGGAAAGAGTGGTATCAAAGGACCGTCTAGAGTGCAACTTTTAAAACGTATGAACTTTGAAATAAAAAGGATATTGAAGTTTGTTACCATAGCTATTATTATTAAGGTTATTATTCCTAATTATAAACTTTATTTATTATTATTTTATTTAAGCCATCTTATAAATTTTTTTTCAATATTACGACTGTTTTGTGTCACACTTTATTTTGTAAGTTGTGTCATTATTATTACTTCATGTATTAGTTCTTTACTTTATATTTTATATTTTATATTTATATTATATTATATTGTATATTTCACATCGTATAATATTTATTGTATTTTATATTATCAATCTAATAAGAAACATAGTTTGCCTATTATAACAAGAACAACAAGAACAACAAGAACAAGACCAAGAACAAGAACAAGAACAAGAACAACAACAACAACAAGAACAACAACAACAACAACAACAACAACAACAACAACAACAGCAACAACAACAACCACATCACCACCACCAACAACAATGACAATGATAATAAAAACAACAAGAAGAAGAACAAGAACAACGACAACAACAACAACAACAACAACAACAACAACAACAACAACAACAACAACAACAACAACAACAACAACAGTCACAAATCCAGCTTTCGCCGTCGCAAATTGTCGTCAACCTGTGAAGATTAAAACCCCGTAAAAACATTCACAAGTTTATGACAGGCAAAGGGAAGCTCCAAATAGCCTGTACGTTTAGTAACCTTATTTCGTGCTTCCATGCGCGGCCGTAAAAACCCCTGAGATTAGGATTAAGTTGTTTCAGGGAATGAGTTTAAACCGCCATATTGAACGTAGGAGGAGGAACCAACGGTTGCGTCGGAGCGGTGATACCGCTATGTAGACATTGCCGGCGTCAGAATTTAGCATTCTCTCCGGATATCTAGTACAAATCATCTTTGTAATTGCCCGTTGTGAAAAATGCAAGTTTTCGTTGCTGAAACAATCTTGAGTCAAATGGGCACTTACGCTTTGTGGCTAGCTGAGGCTAGTTGAAGAAAGTGTTTGTTTTCGGATTGTATCTTTTCCGTCAAGTCGTGCCAAAGTATGGCCGCCACGAGCTCAGAGACTAATTTGATAGACTTTTCCGGGGATGATTTAGCTGTAAAAAGTATTTTAGATGCTTCCCGGACTCAATTTGTATCTGGGTCCGTTAGCGGTTTTGCATCTCACTTGCCTGCGCCCTCTGAATATAGTGACACCCTTGGGGGCTCGCCGGCTTCGACTGTCAATGCTTTAGACATTCGCGAGACATACAAGGATCCTCGGCAAATTATTCTGTCTTCTTCAAAAGATCCAAATAGCAAAGCTAGTAGAAGCTTTTTCGAGATCACCAGAGTGGAAACAAAACGGCATGGTGGGAGTATCGGGACTGATAATGACTCGGAATTAGATGATACATTGTCTGAAACCTTAGACAGTTTCTCGAGTCCAGTGGTAAACTATAGTAGAGATCATATATACGCCTTTCCTGCGGATGAAAGCAACCCAAACTCTGAGATTAGGAGTAGCTTGGAGTTAATCCAGACATCAAATATAGAGGATATTGCAAGGACGTCAATCACAGCTTGTGGGAGTGCCTGCATAGTCACTACAGCTACTTTAGCAACTTCTTCCATAACCACGGAAAGTTCTGCAAACCCAACTTCTAGATTTCGCATAGTTAAAATTTCCAAAACGTGCCCATATAATAGAGGACGATGGGATTGTCGGGATGCTGATGTTGCTGCTGGCAACATAAATGTGTTTGCTAACGCAGATTTATTATCGAAGTGTAGCAATGAGCCAGGCTTGAGGACTGAAGAGTTTACAGCCTCTCCTCATGCTTCTTGTAGACTGAAAAGTAGTAAGCGCAGCAATGATGAATGTGACAGAAACAGGATAGTGTCGCCAAATGAGCTTGTTAAAAGGGTCTCATCAGATCTTAGCTCGCAAGAGTCTCTCTCTAGAGGTGCTAGCTATGCTAGAGATTCCCTTGTCAAAAGATCATCATTTGATCAGAGGTATGCAAACATGTATCCTTCTAGCTTGTAACAGGCTGGTTCTTGTTGAATTAGCTTGACTATTTTCCTAATGTGTTTAAATATTTGCTTCGTTTGGATCTTGACCTATGGTCAAGCACCATTGTTTAGAATCTTGTTATGTTTGCAGCCTTTCTGCAGCCTCTATTGCTGGCTATTGTTAAAGATGCCAAGTGATTAACAATGCAAACTGATGATTTTCTGTTTTGCCATACTGTGTTCTTGAAGTTTAAACTCCTTGAATAATATAAGTGTCTTGCATACTAGAAATCAAATGAGCAGTTCCTTGTTTTTCAATTGAAAATAATGACTGGAAAAATTGCACAACTCCAGAAATGTTTGCCAAGGTTTATATGCATTGACAGGCATTTAAATAAAGAAGCAGATGATGTAGAAATTTTTGCCTTCTTGGTGCTTTGGAGGTCTCTTAGGAAGTGACATCCCTATTTTGCACTAATTGATTTTCAGACCAACAAGCAGTTAAGCAATGTTTTATTAAATCAAAATTTTTGTTGCAAAGAAAGAGCATTATTAATTTATCTGTATTTGTGATATTGATTTAGAGTTAGTATGTAACATGTTATTTAGTATAGCGCCTGTTGTTTTTATATGCATAATGTTTTTGATTCTCAAGGCTTTTGTGGGTATTCATATTTGTTAATGTCTGCTTTGCCCTGTTGTAGCATAAGTCCGGGCATTAATGATATATCACTTGCACCAACTGATCTTCCTATCGTTTCACCAGTGGTGGAAGCCCTTGACACAGCATTGGTTAGTGATGATAGTATTTTTTTTAATACAATTTTTTATTTAGTAATGGGCCTTGCCCCTGTCACTTATTGAATGCTTTATGTTGACAGCACTTGATGAATTCGGGATATTTTTTCCCAAACTCTTCGCAAAACCGAGTAGATATTCATTTGCAGGCAATCGTGACTTAACTGGCTCAAGTAAAATTCAGAATCTTAGCAATTTTATGACATAGTCAAAATTCTCCATGGTTGTTGGAGGTCTTTGAGATTATGACTAGTGACGCAGATGAAAATTTTGGTTCTATATGTGCCTTAGCAATGTGCGATGTCTAGTAGGACTTCCGCTGGACAAAATCTGAGATCATACATACCTACATGCATGCATATATAAATACCTACCTACCTACCTACCTACCTACCTACCTACCTACCTACCTACCTACCTACCTACCTACCTACCTACCTACC
>QQSS02008345.1:0-19845 GCA_003687565.2 Craspedacusta sowerbii | reverse complement strand
TTAGAGTATAATATAGGAGCTTGAGTGATATTTTTCTATGGGTTTCACATCTATTCATAATTTTGCGATTGTCAGTCCATAGAATTTAGGCAAATTAAAAATAATGGCGGTGTCTGTCCTCAAATGACTTTGACTAACAATACTTCGGCAGATACGGACAAAATTGTGATTTTGAAATAACTTGGTCACATCTAAGTTCATCAAAATCACGTGGCTCAACCATTTAATATATATTTATAGCAAGCAATTCAATGCCGCAAAGATTCAATGTCTTTAATGTGATATTCAAAACTTACCTTCCGTGGTATCAGAGAGTACAATTCTTGCTGATATGAATACTACACAGAACTTGATGTGATTATAGAATCTAGCTTTCTCATCACTAGGTCACCGCGCGATTGACGGCTTTTGTCAACGTTCTTCCTTTTTAAAGTAATCTTACTGCATGAGAGGTAACAGAACTTTTTGTTTTGCCCAATTATGTAAAATTTTAGGTTTGAAAGTACTTCTAGGTGTATGTTAAACTGAGATGGCTCTTGTGATTAGGAATACCTTGCTTGGACGTCAATGTCACAAAAACGATAAAATTCCTCATAATTTTACGATCGTCAGTCCATAGAATTTAGGCAAATTGAAAATAATGGCGGGGTCTGTCCTCTAATGACTTTGACTAACAAAAGTTTGGAAGATACGGACAAAATTGGGATTTTGAAATAACTTGGTCGCATCCAAGTTCATCCGAATCACGTGGCACAACCATTCAATATATATTTAGAGCTAGCAAGGTAATGGCGCAAAGATTCAAAGTGCTTAATATGATATTCAAAACCTACTTTCCTTGGTGTTGGATGGTACAATTCTTGCTGTTATGAATTCTACACAAAACATAACTTGAACGTAAAATCTGGCTGCTTCATCACTAGGCCACCGCGCGATAAACGGCTTTTGTCAACATTTTTCCATTTTGAAGTAATCTTACTGCATGACAGGTAACAGAACTTTTTGTTTTGTCCAATTTTAAAAAGTTTTAGATTTGAAAGTACTTCTAGGTGTATGTTAAACTGAGATGGCTTTGGTGATTATGAATTCCTTGTTTGGAAGTCAATGTTACAAAAGCGATTAAATTGCTCATAACTTTGCGATTGTCAGTCCATAGAATTTAGGCAAATTAAAAATAATGGCGGTGTCTGTCCTCGAATGACTTTGACTAACAAAACTTTGGCAGATACGGACAAAATTGTGATTTTGAAATAACTTGGTCACATCTAAGTTCATAATAATCACGTGGCACAACCATTCAATATATATTTAGAGCTAGCAAGGCAATGGCGCAAAGATTCAATATGCTTAATATGATATACAAAACTTATCTTCTGGAGGTATTGGAGAGTACAATTCTTGCTGTTATGAATACTACACAGAACTTGATGTGAATGTAGAATTTAGCTTCTTCATCACTAGGCCCCCCGAGATAAACGGCTTTTGTCAACTTTCTTCCATTTTAATGTAATCTTACTGCAAGAGGGGTAACAAGACTGTTTGTTTTGCCCAATTTTGTAAAGTTTTAGGTTTGAAGGTGCTTCTAGGTGTATGTTAAACTGAGATGGCATTGGTGATTATGAATTTCTTGCGTGGAGGTCAATTTCTCAAAAACGATTCAATGTCGATCGTTGTAAAGCCAAGGCAGGGTTGCTCAAAGAAGCAAGGCACAACATGTGAAAAAATCTAGTTTCAAGCCTTGAAACATGGCCCTTTCAATTTATAATTGCGTTACGCCGCGAATGCTAGACCTTCGGCAGACCAACTTTTGACAGGAGCGGGATTTGAACCTGCGCCACCGTTGTGACTGGTGCCTTAAACCAGCGCCTTGGACTACTCGGCCATCCTGCCATGTCGATACTTCTCAAATAGATATAATTCAAGGAGTATAGAAAGGGTAAACAACTGCATTGCTCCTCGTAAGCAGGCGTTACATTGCTGCAATTTTATTAAGATGCAATTACTTCAGTGATAGGTTCCTAATAGTTTCACGCCTTCGTATAATCTTATAAAATTCACTCAATTGGATATAGACAATTAAAAAATAGTGGCGGTGTCTGTCCTCGAATGACTTTGACTAACAAAACTTTGACAGATACCAAAAAATGCGACTCTGAACTAATTTGGTCGCTTCTGACATCATCCCAATCCCGTGGCACAACTATTCAATATATATTTAGTGCTAGCAAAGCGATAGAGCAAATGCTCAATGTGCTTAATTTGGCAAACGCTAGCGGAAGTTTGGTATGGCATGAGGTGGGCTGAATTTAGGAAGTGAATCGTTTGCCCAGCATTAAACGTAACATGGTGTTCGTGGCCATCGCCATGCTAAATGTCCTTTGAAAGTTGCGTGTGACAAATGTGGTTTTTTACATATTTCGCTTTTTTGTGAAGTTCATATTAAGGGAAAGGTGTTCTGTCCTCTTGATAAGTCTGTTATAAGGTATAGAGCTGAGAGGAAATTGGTAAGTGAGGCCCCAGAAAGGCTTCAAATCACGATAGTTTACTACAAACACTATCTACTAGTTGCCAGTCTGTTTCAAATTCAGTAAAGGTGGTGCTCTTAAGAACCTGTGCAGTTAAGATTAAGGGCTTTTCTGTTGCTCGTGCTTTATTTGAGACTAGGTTAAATAAGTGTGTTGTAAAAAGCGATACTGTTCGTATATGTAAGGCCAAGTTTATTTCACGAAAAACATCTCAGTTACTTCGTTTGGTGGACCAAAGTTTGAGAGTGTTTTTGATGTTGTGATGCTGAGGTTGCTGGGTGTAAATACAAAGGCAACTTTAGAAGTGGAGGCTTATCTGGTTGATAACCCAATGTGGTTTTTCCTAGCATACCAAGTGATATAGTAGAGGAAGTGTTCGCTAGTGGATTCTAGCCTGTTTTGGATCTGTATGGGTGTTAGTCTGATTCAATTGGAGTGATCCTTGGTGAAGAGATGTCCATAGTGCCATCAATAATCTCTGACTTCATTTTGGGACTGTGAGCATTGTGTGCTCACAATGTAGGCATTGTGGATTTTGATGTTTTAAACTATGATGCTAGTGCTATGGCGTCATCTTTGAGTCGTCGTATTGATGGTCGTTACGAGATTGGACTACCTTTGAGAGAGGAGTTGAGACCAGGGAAGAACTGCAGCTTTAGGCAGGTTGAGTAGGTTGATGAAGAAAATGAACTCGAAAGGATTGTATGCTGTATGGACAAATTATAAGAGACATGATCGATGGAGAATACGCAGAGGTGGCGTCTTCTCCTGTTCATGAGCAAGTTTGCTATGTGCCTCATCGGCCAGTTTTTAAGGAGTCATCAACATAAAAAAGGTCCGCATCGTTCTAGAGCCAACTGCAGCTTCAACACATGAGGACTTACCCCTTAATGTGTGTTTGTATCAAGGACCGAGTGTGTTGCCTTTAATATTTGCTGTGTTATTGCGTTTTCGTCTTGGAAGTTGTGTGGAAATAGGAGATATTAAAAAGGCCTTCTGGCAAATAAAATTATTTGAAAGTGATCGATATATGTAGCGGTTCTTGTGGGATGGCCACGAGTGCCGAAGGACATGTGTTCCGTTGGATTAAGTTGTAGCCCAGCAATTCTGCAAGTTGTTATTCACCATCATCTACAAAAGTGACAGTCTTTCGGTGATATTGTTAATATTTTAAGAAGATCTCTGTATTTCGATGATTTGATAGTGTCGGTGTTTGATAAGGAAGTGGCGAAGAGGGTATGGGAGACGTCAGTCGATATTTGTTCGAATGCTAACATGAATCTTCGAAAACTGTGCACGAATGCGTCCACCAACGCAACAGAATTGATTTTGATGAGGTGGAGGAGAAGCAGATCTTGGGTATAACGTGGAATGTGGATATGGATGAGCTGCTGCCCGCATTTTCGCTGGGCACCCTCGAGATTCCGAATGTAATCAACAAGCGTGCTCTGGCCTCACTTCTTGTGAAAGTGTACAATCCTTTGGGCCTGATTTGTATCTTGTTGTCACCTTACAAGGTTTTGTTGCAGGAAATGTGGATGAAAAACAAGTCCTGGGATGATCCTGTCGCACAGGAAGAGTTAATGGGTATGGGATGGGATATGAGTTAAAACTTTTGTTAAAACTTTTCCCGTGTAGTTCGTGATTGTAGGGAAATAAGGATTCCGAGATGGGTTATGACGAGTACAAATGACCGGGTCGAGCTGCAGGTACTTTTTGACGCCAGCAAGCTCATTTATGCTGTTTGTGTCTATTTGCGTCTCTGTTTGCGTCGGTAGCAGAGAAGCCATTTGCTCAGAAGTTAATACTGCTTGTGTCACCTGGTAAAATCGGTCTCGTCGAGTTCTCTTTACCACGAACTGACATGAACAAAGAGACAGCCGTCAGATCGCCAACCAGTTCTTTTACGACATTTGTTCGTGCTACTCGCACTCGATCTCTCTTTCTATCGACAAAACGGGACTCTACATATACAAATTTCTACATGTAGTTAGATAACCTTTCAACAATATCCTTTCGCACAGTTCCTTTTCTTATTAATTTCTTGCCAGGGACACTTCAGGCGCTGTGACGCTCATGCGTGGGTTCTTTGTAGTCGGCACTTCCGACATAGGCATTGTCGTCAATGCCGCCGGATTCCTCGTATTGCTTTTACTGACGTTCGCATAACCGATGACGTCGGTGTCACCTGTTTTACGGTGGCGTTACGCTTGTTTCTGACCACCCACTCACCAGCCTCTTCCGAAAAAATGTTTGTCGCCGACGTATCAACTTCCGTATCAGCCCTCGCTTTTGTTTATTTCCACACCTGATTTTCAAACGCGTCGACAAGACTAGGAAGTTTTCCATTGTAGATAAAGCTTCAGGAACTATAGTCCGGGCAGGAAACCACTTCTTCAATAGGATCTTTGCCCCCGAGGGCGTCCGCGTTAACCTTCACCTCGAGGCCCATGACCACGCATTCTCGCTTGTAAAGCTACGCCATACCCACATAAAAATAAATATTTAACCGTAGACAACGTAGCCACAAAATCATTGCTTCGGAAAATAACGTTAATGCAAATAAAATAAAATATCCTTAACGCACATTCAGCACGTGAAACGTAAGTCTCTAGGTCCATGGGCGCCAGAATTCTTGAGGGCGATCCGGTAGATCCGCTGCTGAACCGCTAACGCTGCAGACCTGGTTGAAAGCGGAGAAACAGCGGTTGTCGTCTTGAGCGAGTCGGAAGTCGTCTTCCGCATTCTGCGTCGTCCTCGACACCCTGTGAACTGAGTAAGTCTCCTTGTTTAGCGGAAGGCTCGCTAGACAAGCTCGATGGTGCTGCCTCGGTAGTTTCATGCGCACGACCTTCAAGAGAGCATTTTCGCCTCGTCGCCTCTCCTATTAAAATAAAGTTTTCCAATGCTTTTAATTCTTCAGGAGACACGCCGGCAAATTCAGTGGATTCCCCGCTTCGAGAATTGGGGCGTGTCTCGTCATCTGCTGATGCTTCATCCTGCATTTTAGCCACGCTCTTCTTCTTTCTACCCAGTCTCTCTGACGATCTGAACGGCTGTTCGCGACTGCTCTCTGTCCTTTCTGCTCTTCGATCGCTTAGTTTTTGGCTGTTCTTCTTCGCTCTGCTTTCGGTCTCCTCAGCTAATAGGAACTCACAAGAAAGGAGTAAATTTTGATGCAACACACGCGTTTTACCGTTGGGCCCACGTTGGCGTCGAACAACATACCATAACCCGTCCTGATCACAAACATCAGATACGAAGAATACATAATTTTCCCAGAACAATCGCAACTTACCTGTTCCTCCCCGTTCGTTAAGGTTTCTGACAAGGACCCGGTCCCCAACACAAAGCTTACCTAAACAGAGCCCTTGGTCATGCCTCTTCTGTTCTTTTGTCTTTCGTTCTTCAGTTTTTTGTGCTATAACTTTGTACGCCTCTTTCATGCTATCTCTCCAGCGCTTTGTGTATTCAGTAGTACTGCTGGGTAGTGGTTCTGGGCGAGTTCAAATAGCGTCAATTGGCAAACGTGGATGCCGACCGAAGAGCAAGAAGTATGGAGAATATCCAATTATGCTACTTGCTTTTCAGTTGTATGCAAATATAAGTTTGGCCACGTGATCCTTCCAGCTTGACTTCCAGGCTTCAGGGAGGGTCTTAAGCAGGGCGATGAGGGTCTGGTTCATATGCTCGCACTGGCCATTTCCCATGGGGTGGTATGGCGAGGTTCGGCTTTTGGTTACGCCGCAGAGTTTTTCAAGCTGTTCGAAAACCTTATTCTCCCACTCCCTCCCTTGTTCATGAAGGATTCTGGTCGGAATCCCAAGCTGGCAGATGAAACGTTTGAAAATAATATAAGCTGCAGTTATGGACGATTTATTTCTTGTTGGAAATGCTTGGCTGAATCTGGTGAAGTGGTCGGTGATGACCAAAAGATATTCGTAGCTTCTGGACCATATATCTAGATGAAGGAAGTCTACGCACACCAGTTTTAGTTGGCATGATGTAGTGATGGATCCCAGAGGGGCAGTTTGAATATCGTGCGGTTTTTGCTGCTTCAGACAAGGCATACTTTTGTTACAAATTGTTCGATCTTGCCCTATATATTTTACCAGAATACGCGGTCCCGAGCCAGCTGGTGCACCCTTTCGTGACCTAGGTGGCCCATGTTCTCATGTAATTCTCTATACACTAATGGCTTAAGTTCTGCAGGCAAAACAAGTTGGTTACCATTGCTAGTTTTCCTCGTGAGTACTCTGTCCGGGTCTTAATACATAAACCTCCACTGCCGAAGGAGTCTACGTACCTCTTGATTTTTTTGTCTGCAGTCACCCTCTGTTAATACCTGGCGTGACTCTCTTATTTGCTTGACACGTCCGATGACTGGGTCGTGATCTTGCATAGCCGCGAGGTCAATTCTACTGAGGTACTTCATATTATTGCAATAAAATAGTCCACCAGTGTCCGCAAGTAGTTTGCTCGCGTTCAACGCAGCTATCCATGCTTCGCTATTTCTGCCCTGATTTTCAAGACCCCGGATCAATGTCTTAATGGCGACCGCGTTATATTTCTTGTTAAACCCAGATACATGACCTTCTAAATTGACTTGCAAGCGACTCAGACAATCAGCATCAGCATTTCTTCTGCCGGGCTTGAAGTGGATGAAAAATTTAAAATCGGCCAGTTATCTTACCCATCTTTGGCTGCTTGCGTTCAATTTGCTTGAGGTCATTACATAACAGAGAGGGTTGTTGTCAGTGTAAACATCGAAGTGGGAAGCGCAAAACAAATAGTCATAGAAATGTTCGGTTATCGCCAAATACAGCGCAAAAAAACTCAAGCTTGGAACTATGATAGTTCTTTTCACTGCTACATAAAGTGCTACTACCATAACCTATAATCCGGAGTTGTCCCTGTTGTTTCTGGTACAAAGCACAACCCAGGCCCTCATACGACGAGTGACAGCTCAACATAAAAGGACTAGAGTAATCGGGGTATGCAAGTAGAGGTGGCTCCGTGATAGCACTAATAAGAGTATTGAAGGCCTCTTGATGTACCGGCGACCAATCAATACACTGAGTTGATGGTAATCAACCTTGGGACAACTTAGCGTTCTTAGGGCGCGAATTCGGCTTCAACTTATCGCGCTGGAGCAAGTCAAAAAGGTGCTTTGCGACGTGATTAAAGTATCTCCGATAATACCCCTTTAGACCAAGTAGCTGGCGCAAGTCGCCGACGTTACGTGGAACGCGATCTCTACAGTACAGTTACCGCTTTCGCGTTGTCCGGGTCTTGACAATAGCCATCGCTACTTATGATTCTTCCGAGATACTTCACTTCTTTCTTAAAACATTAGCACTTCGACGCTTTTAACTTGACTCCCTTTTCATGAAGACGTCTTAAGACCATGCGAGTATGTGCAAGATGCTCGTCGAACGAAGCAGAATATACCAGGACGTCATCTACATAGGCCACCGTAAAGACGCCGCGCATGTCCTCCAGCGCACTCTCTACAAACCGCTGAAAACAAGCGGGTGCGTTACATAACCCAAACGGGACCAGTACGAATTCGTTAAGGCCCCACGGACAGATAAATGCGGTCAACGGTCGGCTTTCCTCGTCGAGGTACAAATGATGATATGCTTTACCCATATCTAGCGTGCTAAACTAATAATTCCCGCCCAAGCCGCCTAGAGTGGATTGTATTTGCGGGAAGAGATGGCGATCGGGGATAGTCTTGCAATTCAATGCTTGATAGTCCACGCACAAACGCAAGGTATTATCTTTCTTTCGAACGGCTGCTATAGGGCTCGAACAGTTCGAATCGGACTTAACGATCCATTGTTTGTTCAAAAGATCTTCAATGTACGCCTTGATGTCCTCGTACAATGGTTTCGGAACTGTTCCGCCCTGTTCCGGTCCAGGTTTACGAAGGAGGCGCTCATCGAGGCGCTATTGGTCTCATCGCCAACTAAATATTCCAAGGCGTTAAACCCCAAGATCGGAACCTCTAAATCACCCTTCGTTACCAGGAATGGCACCATATTTCAATCAAAGCATACGCGATATAAGGAATTTGTTCGCTATTGCCCCATCTAACCTGCAAGGTCTCGTCATTGTCTAACAAATCAGACAAACAATTAACACGCACGTCTCGAAAACTTCGTAATAGAAATGACTCGCTCATAAGAGAACATTGAGCACCCGTATCAAAAAGCACTTCGACTAACTTACTACCATTGCTAGAATTACACTCAACAAAAACCGTGCACGTCTTTCCAATTAACTTGACCACGTGCCCACTCTGTTTCCAGTTCAATGGAAGCTAAGAGCCTGAGCTATCCTGGCAACGAAGCAACTTCACGGCAGTACACAAAGGTTGTTGAGCCGTCCAACCTGATTTCTTGCATTTCTGACTGCAATAAACAGCACTATCACAGCGAGAACATGGTTTTAATACATCAAAACAAACTCTTCTATCTCAAAACGCACTATTTCGAAACAATTGGGACGAGCACCCTGCAGCATCCCGCTGCCCCCGAAAGGACACTGCGGCTAGTTTAACGCTGACGTGTCAGCTTGCGCATGTGATTGGCTTGTTTTGGAGAATGGCTCATCAGTCTTATTGTTTCTAGGACATTACCTCGCAATGTGTCCAGCACGTGCGCATATGAAACAATGCGCACATGAGGGCCCCTTATTCGTTACGCAAAAATGACATTTTCGACTTGTGAATGGGCGTCCCAACCTTACCCGACCGCCACTTTCGCCCTTCGGATCTTAGTTCAGCTATTTGCTTACTTAGCTCTGTCACTACATTAGTTGACGCCCCTTGGTCGACATGAAAAACCTGAGCTTGACGTGGGACCCCACTTTTGTATGAAAAATGTTCCCTTTTCGCCAGTCTTTCTGTCTCTATGGACCCTGCTTTCGCAATAGGCCTAACAACTGCTTCCTCCGCTACCAAGTCATCCTTTAGCAAGTCTCTTACTTCTGATAGTATGTTCTGGCTCAATAGGCCCGTTTCAACCGTCTTGAGAAACACTCGCTGGATAAAAGACTTGCTATAAGAAACGTCGGCGAGCGGTTCTTCAGACGCTAAAATAAGTTCCTGCCGCAATACCAGAGCTTTCAAAACAAAATCCGAGGCTTTCTCGTTTGACCTCTGCATTGCCGTACTTAATTCTTGCAGTAGATCAGTTGCATTTTTAACAGTTTAATTTGACCTTAAAAAATCTATTAGGCGGCTGACAGTCTACCTGGCATTGTTTCTAATATCGTTCTTAGTCTATGACCGGGCGATATAGATTCCACAACCCCGCTAACAATTTCTTTATCGGAATACCCTTTCAGCAGACCTTCCTTTATCTGACACTTCAAAGACACAAACCCTAAGCCTCCTTTACCCTCGCCTATTTGTCCAGTCAAGCGAAAATCTTTCCTAAAAACGCTCAGGGGCTCAGAGCCAAAGTCACGCAGAACAGGATGACGTAATCTCTTACCACCGGCATCCGCTGATTGGAGGGAAGCCTCGTCCTCGTGCTTTTCTTGAGCAACTGGTTTCAGGTACCGCAGCACTTTCTTTAATCGTTTACTGGCATCTTCCTCCTCCTCTATATCTTCCTCCATGTGTGACCTGATCAATTAAAGGATTGCCCTTTTTGATTTTATCTCCATGAACTTCTCTTCCGGCAATCGCAGTACGCTACATACCATCTTCAGTTCGGCACAAGTCAGCAGCAGAAGAACTTGATCAATTTTTTTCCATATCCTCTATGCATTCCTCAGACTCCGAGGCCTCTGAAAGTGTCTTCCATTACTCCCGGGTTGAGGAAGCGATAAAAAAATAAAGGCAATTAAAGCAATTAGAATGTCGATACGAGAAGCAGATAGATACTGCAGTGCTTCATTAATACTTTGTTTGCTTTTCTCCTCCAATGGGATTGGAGGAGAAAAGCAAACAACAACAAACGGAACGATTGGTCAACGTAAAAAAAGCTTGCGTACCAGACAGCAAGTCAAGGATCACTTACCTAAGCGTCAAAATTTTTTTTTCCTTTTTTTTTTCTTTACCTGATTCCGACAGCGCGATGTGTAAGAACTGCAGACAGCGTTTTCGTTGTGTTGTTGTTGACTAGCGTTCCAGTGGAATTGGTTCAATGCGAGTTTTCAAGTCAGTTGAGCGAATGAAACATGCAGAATTTTGTCGAAAGGTGATCGAACTTCCTGGCAGGCGGCGATAAATGGCTTCTCCTGGACAGGCCCCCAGGTCACCTGGTAAAATCGGTCTCGTCGAGTTCTCATTACCACGAACTGATATGAACAAAGAGACAGCCGTCAGATCGCCAACCAGTTCTTTTACGACAGTGATTCGTGCTGCTCGCACTCGATCTCTCTTTCTATTGACAAAATGTGACGCTATATATGCAAATTTCTACATGTAGTTAGATAACCTTTCATCAATATCCTTTACCACAGTTCCTTTTCTTATTAATTTCTTGCCAGGGACACTCCAGGCGCTGTGACGCTCATGCGTGGGTTCTTTGTAGTCGGCACTTCCGACATAGGCTTTGTCGTCAATGCCGCCGGATTCCTCGTATTGCTTCTACCGACGTTGGCACAACCGATGACGTCGGTGTCGCCTGTTTTACGGGGGCGTTACGCTTGCTTCTGACCATCCACACTTGCTTCTTTCTTGAAGTTTAGGTTGGTTTGGTCAGTTTCAATTAGTCCCGTGATGTCCAATATTTCATTTATTTGATGGACTGATTCCCGCATTTTTTTAAATTGGATCTTAACTGATCCTTTCCACCGTGATGTGTTTGTGCGAAACCGTGTGTTAGAAATTCAATTTTTGAAGAGCGCCTGGAGTTACATGTGCTATCAAAACTTTGCAGGTCTTCCTGGTACGGGAGGTATATCTTTGTGTAGCAGGTGGTTGCTAGGACCTGCGTGGCTGAATTTGAATGCTTCGCAGTGGCCTGAGTATCCGCCGTGTCCTGAAGTTGCCGATAATATAGCTAGCGTCGTCAGTGCAAAGGACAGTAGTGCGGTGATTGATGTCGCAGAGCCAAAGCACGTTTCAAAGTGGAGGATTTGGATCAGGAACCAGGGGTGGATTCAACGTTGGCGATCACGGGAGAAAGCAGATGGTGTGGCAGAGTTCAGTTGTGAAGAGGAGGAATATGATCGAGATGTTGTGTCAAAGAAACTGAAAAGGTTTTTATTCGCAGAGGAGCTATGGATTTATTGATTATGAAGGTACATGAAGATTTTTGCCATTTGGGTTGGGACTCTGTTTGGGCAGAAGTGCGCCGAAGAGGCATCTGGATCCAGAAGGTCGTCGTGCCACTAGATGTGTCAGTTTTTGGTGCAGAGTCTGTCGTAGTGATCGTGCGCAGCCTTTTTGTGAGAAGACGCCACAATGTCCGATAGGTCGAGTCAAGTTTTCTCATCCGTTTGATGCGGTTGGGGACTATCTTGGTGGTCCATTTTTTTTTTTTTTTTTGAAAGACCATGGTAAGGTGTGGCTTGTGTGGTTTACATGTTTTCAAGTGTGTGCGATACACATAGAACTAGTGAGAGGTCTCGATGAGGATTCCCTTGGTCGCGCTTAATGCGATTTATTTCTCGTCGTAGTGAGCCTTTTGTGATTTGGATGGTGTGCAATATTTTTCTAGTGAGTACACTAGTTGCTCAATTCTCACACCGATTCCACACTCGCTCTCTCCGTCGCATAGTCTGCCTCACCTATAGTAAGCCAACCCCACGGGATTACAGCAGGCACAAGTAAAGAGCTAGCTTGCAGAGAAATCTACACTCACTACTGACGAGTACACTCGCCCAAGA
Source organism: Craspedacusta sowerbii (assembly GCA_003687565.2). NCBI lineage: Eukaryota > Metazoa > Cnidaria > Hydrozoa > Limnomedusae > Olindiidae > Craspedacusta > Craspedacusta sowerbii. The sequence continues at coordinate 7,471 of QQSS02008345.1, read as the reverse complement.
CAGTAAACAATAAGACTTACGCTTAGACTTGTTTTCCCAACTCCGTTTTTTACTCTCCGACTCCCAAATCTCCAACTCTACTAAAACAACTCCAAATCCCTTTATATACAAAAAATCCTTGCAATAAAATTAAATAATATTTCCGCCGATTTGAACTGCCACTTCTGGGCACTTGCCGACAGCCCTGCGGCACGCCAGTCGTCGATATCCGGCCATTCCAGCAAACGCCGCGACGGAAACTGGCCTTAGGCAACACTTCCGCCTAAAATGAATCCACTTCATTTTACCAAAACTCTTCTTGATCTTGATCGGCTCGGACCTTAACCCCACGAACTCGTTTCACACGGCTCGGACCTTGACGCCACGAACTCTTTTCGTTCATGGTCAGTTCGGACTTTAACGCCACGAACTCTTTTCGAACATTCAATACCCTGCACGTTCACATCTGCTTGATAAAATATCTTAAGAAATCACTGTAGCGCTCAGCGGCGCGCTTCGACTTACGTTTACGAGTTTTAACATGAGAACTAGCGACGCTCAAAGCCTCGTCAACCGCATCGCTCAATTGGAGTGGAGGACTTGAGCGCTTGTCTCTGTCACTGCCCGTTTGAGCTTCCCCATCAGAAGAGTGAGATAGCTCGTCAGCAAGCCCCGGTACAAGACCCGCCTCCTCCCGTACAGGGCGAACCTCAAGGGGGTATAGACGCTGCAACGGTCTCTCAAGCAACACACACCCACCACGCTCTCCTGACTTGCTACCGACCCGAACCTTCGCTCCTCGAACAAGGCCGTCTTCACTTATGATTAGGGTCTCAATTTTGCCGAGCCGCCAAAACGACCGCGGATTCTGGTCATCAACGAGAACCACATCGCCTTCGTGAATGATGCGATCGCGAGCGCGGGATGAGTTTTGCGCACATCTTAGCGCTAGCAAATATTCCGCTTTCCACCTACTTCTAAAATGCTGAAGAACTTTCTGTCGGTAACTAACTCTTTTATTCTGCACAAGACTATTTACTTCGATTGCATATGCACAATTGTGCTTGACTTGCTGTCTATCACTTATGACAAGACGTCTCCTTCCATAAATGAGATGATTCCGCGTGAGCGCTTCCAAGGTCGTGTCCGTGTCTATATAAGTCAAGGGACGATCATTTATGACCCCCTCGGCCTCTAGGAGCACGGTTTCCAATTCCTCAAACCATAAGTGAGCCCTCCCTAATACCTTTCGCAAGCACTTCTTAGTCAAACCCACCATACGCTCAAAAACTCCCACCACCCAAGAAGCCTCGGCGAGATTGAAATTCCATACGATTCCTCGATCAGGCAAAAACTGACTTGTTTCTTCGGATTTGAACGTCTTAGCGTTATCGCTGAAAATCATGTGAGTTGTGAGTTCCACGTCTTGCAATAAATCGCCGCAACGCAAGCACCAGATTAGCAGATGTCAAATCGCGGGTTAGTTCCATGTGCACAGCACGAGTACTTGCACAAGTCAGCAACAGAATGTAAATCTCGTTAAATTTTAGGCGATTGGATTCAGAATGCACATACAGTGGCCCAGAAAATTCCTCCGCTGACGTTGCGAACGGTTTCTCAATCCTAACTCGAAATATGGGAAGCGGAGGAAAGGGTTGTGCTCGGTATGATTTACCTTGTGCTTTGCGACAAACAACGCACGATCCTTCTAACTAACTGGCGCAACCTTGGGATCCAAAATTAACTACGAACTAAATTCATAGTGTCATTTGAGCCTGCATGCATGGTTGCATAGTTGTGCCGAGGAAAAATAATAGGAAATTTTTGATCATACGAGATGTCTCCTTTGCTAAGCCTACCCCTACATGGTATGATACCCCGGTCAGCTTTAAACAATTCCAAGCCCGTGTGCGATGATTCCAGCTGCCCCCCACCTTTCAAGCTAGTTATCCATCTTTCTTCAGCGAGTTCCAGTTCCTTCACCTTCTAAGCACCCGTTTGTGTATTGCGTGAATCACGAGCAAGTTTTAATAAATTAATCTGAAACCTCAACACCCAGCCTGTCACCCTGAATAACTTGCTTGTGCTGCTGAATGCCTTTGGCTCAATACAGTCATCCACACGATCAGACTATAGTAAAACTAAAGATGCACTTTCTTGCAACCCTTGATTGCATACCTTCATCTCCTCCTTCGCTTCTTGAGTCACTTCAATTTTACCTTCACTAGTTGGTCATTCCGAAAGTGGTAACCTTAACCACGATGACCCGCTATCCCAAAGAGCATTGCTCGAGAGGTCGGCTGCAGAACATCCTCGTGTGATTAAGTCTGCTGGGTTCTCCTGTCTTGCTACATAATGCCAGCAATGATCTGGTGCTTTACGTCTTGTTTCTATAGCCCGATTTTCGACAAACTGCTTGAAATGTTGGTTTTCGTTTTTGATCCAGCATAGAGCAGTGCGTGAGTCAGAAAAATAAAACTCGCGGTCAACCGCAACTACGGTCTCTAAAACTTCTCGAATCATACACACCAGTCTGGCTAGAAGCAAACATGCCAGCAACTCTAACCTTGGAATACTTTGCTATTTTATAGGGGCTAGCCTACCCTTTGAGATCAACATCCTGACAGACGTAACAGGCCCAAAAGTTGAACGGATGTAAACAACAGCCCCGTAACCCAATTTACTCGCGTCGCTGAAGGCAATTAATTCTAAGGAATTTATAGACTTTCTCGCAACAGGAAGCACACAGCGACTTAACCTAATAGAACGAACAGTTTCCACGTCCTTGAGCCATCGCCTTAAACGACAAGCGTGAGTACTCGACAATGGAGAGTCCCAAGAGCTGGATACTTTACACACTTCATGAAAAACCAATTTTAGTGACACAATCAATGGACTAACAAAACCTAACGGATCAAAACACCTTGCGATTATCTGCAGTAAACCATGCTTTGAGCCCACGGATTCCGTGCCAGTAACAGCTATCATGGGCTCTAATTTGAAAACAAATTCATCCCCTCCCGTATCCCAGACCACACCAAGCACCTTTTGCTCAGATGGCTCATCGCAGGGTACGTTAAAAGGATATGTGGTTACTTCGGAATACGTTAAATCGGTCATTCCTGCCGCCGTATTCGACCCCGCGCCAACATAGGAGGTAATCATAGTTTCAAGTGCCTTTGAATTTGTAGTAAACTTTCGCAAATTGAACCCTCCCTCAGCAAGTATGTCCTTCGCGGTCCTAACAAGTGCGAAACCCTCCATATCGCTATCTGCACCGGAAGTTAAGTCATCCACATACATACAGTGACCTAGCTCTTTCACAACCTCAGAATACGTTCCTGCATACTTCGCAAAGTGGTGATTTAAAGTAGCCATTAGATGGAATGGGGTAGAAGTACGCGCCTAGTGAACCGTAGTGGCCTTAGGCAACAGTGGGATCTTGGGAAGAATTTCGAAATGGGCTTGCAGAGTTGTTCTGAAATTATCTTGGAAATTTAATTTGGTGAGAGGCCCTTGGTCCGGAGGTGTGTGGGAGAGATTAGTTGGTGTCACAAAGTCTTTAACGAGAAAGTGCTTATAGGTACATGGTATCCAGAAGGGCATAACATAGCATTTCTGTCTTAGGGTCTTCTGAAGTGGACACCCAGAAAGGTAGTGGAGTGGAGGACTATCACCATGCCATTTCTGTTGTCTGACGCGCTGTTTAGACAACGGACTATCACCGAGGCGAAAGCAATTACGTCAACGCACAGGCGATCAGTCTCCTTGGCAAATGTATTAAAACGTATTGGTTAGATTAATGTTTCTTGTGGAGTTACGCAGCAATTAGGTAGTCTGTCGCATTATGTTTATTCCAATTAGTGAAGTGAGAAGAAAATGACAAGTACAGCAGTCGTGTTCTTTGGCTTCGGTTTGGCTTCTTAACGCGATCACCGCCGCATTTGTTTAAAGTGAACAATAATCGATATCACCATCTTCTTCTCGTCACCAAATTGGTAGCAGAGGGTGGTTATCGCTTATCGCTGGCGGGTCGTAAGAAGCAACCAAATAAAAGGCAGAATCGAACTGCTTTGGAGGGGCCGACCAAGACTGACGCAGAGTCGCTCACAGAAACAGTAAGTAACAAAACCATAGCTAAAGCCGCTTTGAATAAAGCGAAGCTAAGGCTGTTGCATCTAAATCAACAAGGATAAAACAAGCGATTGCCTTCGTGAGGTGTATCGGTGTTTTGAGTTAACGAAGGAGAAGTTGAGTCATCTATCCCATGTCTACCTAGAAAGAGAAAAATTTGAAGAAGTGGCGAAAGTGGCAGCCGAAATCGAAATTATAAGCACGAAATTTGCTGACATGGACATTAAGTATAATGAGCGTTTCAATGCTTAAAGAAGAACTGGCCAGCCGAATTTCCTCGATATTAAAGTACTCCGATGTCATGGAACAATCTGTTGTAAGAGAGCGTCGCAGAAGAGCGGCAGAAATCTCCGACAAAAAAAGGGAGCTCGAAGCTGCTTACCTCGCCCAAAAACTGGAGCTGGACATGCATCTCAAAGATCTGAACGAGAACAGTTTTGAGCGGAGTCGAGGACATTCCGGAAGTGGCATGGATGGCAGTAATGACGATGCGTGTGATTAGGAGAGCGATAACGGGAGCTGCTAGGTTTACAGAGCAACCGGCCGAGTTGTCCGCAAAGCCGTATAGCTCTCCAATTGTGGCCACTGGAGCTCTGGGGAAAACGCCGGGCCTGATGACGTGACGATCAAATCCAGAAGATAGTCCCGTGATAACAAGAGAAGTCCGTCGGAAAACTCGTCAACATGAGCTTGGACGCGATATTTGGAGGCAGCTGCAGAGAGTCTCCATCCCAACTTTCTCGGGTAAAAAGCGCGAATGATAAAATTGGTGCTAAAAAAATTCTAGGCAGGTTGACTTTCAACTGCGACAAACTACAGAGAGTGCTAGTTTGAAACGGAAGCTGTACTGAACGGCCTACCCGTAACCTAACGTTCTCTCTCCGCTGACGCCAGCACACCTACTACATGGTCGTCCAATCATTTCCCTTCCGAATGCCGCCATAGACGACGATCAGGACTATGATCCCGATTATGCAGTCCGTGCGACAGGAGCGCGCAAGAAATTGGCATACCTTGCTTTGCTTTTTAAATAGACCTGGCCCCGATGGGAGAGCGAATACCTCCCGTTCCTTCGGGAGCGACATGGTCAATGTGGTGTTCGAGGTGCTACGCAAGAAAACCACATCAAGGTGGGATATGTCGTGTTAGTACATTCGGACACAAAAAAGCGAGCTCCTTGGCCTTTGGCAAAGGTCAATAGCCTACACTACAGCAACGACGGTTTTGTTCGCTCCCCTAGAATTAAGATCAAATCTGGTGTGAAAAATCTGGTGTAAAAAAGATAGCCAGTATTGCAAACACTTGTAACACTTACTATACATCAATCAATTAATGGTGGGTTCCGAGATCTCGAAAATTGACGATTGGCTCCGTGCCAACAGGCTATCACCAATTGCTGCCAAAACTGAGATTATTTTATTCCTCCTGTACACAAAAGATGTCAAATGAAGTTTACTTTAAAAAATAAAAAATCACGAATTTTTCTCCAAAAAAGTAAGATACCTCGGTGTCGTGCTTGATTCACACCTTTCATGGAGATGTCACCTCTCCGATTGCTGAAAAAAGCTAACGAGAGCCAATGAATTTTTCTCAAACATCCTCTACTTCGTAGATACACCGACAGTTATATCTTTATATTATAGCCTTTGCCTGTCACATCTGACCTATCGTTGTTTTGCATAGGGACTTGTAAATATTCCTTATCAAGAATCTCTAGTTTGCAACGAAATGCAAGAAAAATAATTGGCTTCTCTGGTTATAATTACCCATCTAATCAAAACTCTTCGAGCTTGTTTTCACAACTTGGAATATTAAACTACGTTTATGTGTATTCATGCATGACTGGCAGTGGATGAAACTGCCCCAGTCTTTTGACAAGTTTTTAAACTTTTACTGTCCACCTATAAAGACGAGAACTAGTGAGGCAGCGAAACTTTCAGGATCAGCTAGAAGCCTTGAAATGTATGGCAGCAACATACTAAGCTTAAAGGTGCCATGTTATACAACCATATCTAATATCTTCATGACTTATATATGAACTTGGATAACCCATAGACAATCTTTACAAAGGAAATCAAATTACTAATGTTAGCAGCGTATGTGTAATTGGGTTGATACTTATTGTCTAAGTTATTGGTATGTAGTCGCATCTTTACAAGTTTTTCGAGAGACGTGTTGCGTTTATAGGTGTAACGAAAATATAATGAATCACTAAACGTTTTTTAACTAATTTGTCGTTTATGTTATTTGACGACCGCTGCTAGATTCTATCTAATCAAAAGCCTGTGCCACTCGTTGGTATATGTTGGTTGGCTTCATGAGCTGACTTCGAGTAGAATGCATACGTGTTCTCAGTTCGAAATCGACGCTTACGTCGTTGGCTCGCCTTTGATATTATGCGTATGGAATGCGTAGGTGCTTAGATTTCAAAATTGAACGCCCGCATGGTTTGCTTGCTTTCCCATTTCCAGTTCACAGGTGCTTGGCAGAGCCATAACGTGTACGTAGCTTGTCAGTGTAAGACATGCGGTCAGGAGAAATATTTATGCTTTCCTATAGTTCGTAAAAAATTTAAAACATTCTTTCCCGAACCTAGAAAGGGCGCATCCTCAATTCTATTAGACCCGGGCTAAATAGGATGTGTCCTTCACCAGCAAATGTATTTTTTACATATTGTAGTATTTATTCCGTATTTAATCGCAATTATGGTGTTGCTTCTTATTTAACTTGCCTTTGAGGAGAAAGATATATGCTGTTGTTGTTGTGGTTGTCGTTAGAACATATTATCCAAAGTAAGAGGCTTGCTAAAAGATAGCGGAGAAATGCTTAGGAAGGCTGTCACCAAAGGAGAATCCATAGAGACCGAGAGGCTGGCAAAAAGAGAACATTTTTCAAACAAAATGGGACTCTCACTTCAGGCTCAGATATTTCAAGTGAACCAGGAGACTTCGGCTAATGTATTGACATAGATAAGGAAACAAGTAGCTTAACAGGAGGTTTTTCTTTCCTGTCCCGTTCACGTAGATCGGGGTGCCATTTTTATTCGAGGCTGATCCGGTTTCAGAGTCATCTGATTCAGAACTGTCCATACTGGACTCGATTGTTTACATTTCAAGTCAACCCCCTGGTATTCAAAACCCCAGTTAGTTGCACGACCAGACCTGATGTAACGCTGCCAGGTAGATGTTATGAAGGAACGCTGCACCAGGTAACATCTATTGATCCGGTTGTCGCGAACTCACGACAGAACTAAAATGCTACACTCGTGAAGCTGCCTACCAGGGACTTCCCTCCCAATCCCTTGCCAATGCTCTGAGTTCCCAGTGAAAGGCTTACACATAAGGACACCCAGGCACAC